>JAVTVJ010002289.1:0-133067 GCA_034509425.1 Eopsaltria australis | reverse complement strand
TTTACCATGTAACATACCCATGGGATTTGTTTATTATTTTTCCATTTAGAATAGTTCTTTGTATATAAATGACTGAAAAAAAGTATGATAAATAAGACAGAGTCACCTAGTTTTGTACCTATTGTGTTTAACTGATGTGAGCTCAGCGACAAGCCGCTCTCTATTTTGGTCTTTGTGACGTTATACTCCGCAGAAATGAGCAAATATGATGACAAATAAAAAATATAGAGATAATATAGATTGTACTTAAGCTGCCTCTGCGTGATGCTGTCTGGGTGACTTCTCTGAGTTTTTCCTCCTTGCAGGGACTGAGGCTTGGTGGGTCAGGATGTTTTGTCCTCTTCTCAGAAGGAAAGCTCCATGTGCCTGTGTAGGAGCTGATGGAGATGCATCACTGTGCACCCTGGGCTGAGACACCACTGCTGGCCCAAGGCAGGAGTGAAACCCATGTGTGAAAAACCTGGAGCAGAAATTAATCCTTCCTTAGGGTGCTCACTGTGAAACACCAATGGGAGAGAAGGGGGGCCCCAGCAAACAGTGGCTTTGGGCTTTTCTCCCATGAGCAGTGTTTGGGGCTGGGGCCATTTGCAGTGGCAGAGGGAATGGGAATGTCAAACCCTCAAACCATCCTGAGTGCTGCAACCTGCTGGGGACCTGGCCCACCTGGGCATTTGGAACATGCTCACCACTTCTACCTCAGGTCTGAGGAACAGTGGCTTTTCCACATAGGGAAGAAGTCTGGCTTCTCCCAGTCTCCATGTAAGGTGTCTGCCACTTCCCTTTCTCCTGCCATCCATGGGCAGAAGCTCATTGCTTTCCACCTTGCTGTTCTCAGGTAAGGCAGTAAGGTCACAGGGAAGTTTTTGGGCAGATAGCCTGACTGCACCTGCCTCTCCTGCACCTGGTCCAAGGACAGCCTGGAGGGAGTTTTTGTAGTGAAAAGCATTATTTTTCCCAGGAAAAGCTGATTCAGCACAGCTGATCTGCTCCTGAAAGCAAGTGCTTTGGGGGGTAGTATTCAGCATTAAGTGTGCTTTCTTAGCCCTTTTCTCTCACCGATTATAAATCTGGTTTTGTCCTAAAAAAAGCCACGAGCTATCCCCCATCCCATCTTTTTTGGGCACATTCTTGAGCATGTCCTGCAGCAAAGACAGAGGGAGACAGAAAACCTGGTCTCACCCAGACACAGCCCTGTCCCAAGTTCAAGAATGACCAAACACACTCTCGCTGTGGAAAAAAAAAAAAAGAAGAACTTGCTTTATTTGTAAAGTCTACAAAATACAGAGGAGTCGGGTAGGACACATACTGTAAGTCAGAAAATAAATAAGTTTTTTTTGCTCTATATAAGATAAAATGTGATTTGCATATATAAAATATAAAGTACGGCTCTGTACCAACATCCTGGCTGTGCCGAGAGGCGGAATGGCAAAGAGGACGTGAAAATAACTTATGTTCGTGCAATAAATAAACCCAAGAGGAGTTGGGGTGGGGAATGCCAACCACAGTGCCCGATCCAGGCGTGGCAGGCACCTCTCTACAGGGAAGAATGAAGGCTACAGCCAAGGGCGGCTGGCGTGGCAATACCCAGGCAGGGGCAGAACGGAGGCGCAAGGGAATCATCTGCAGCAGCAGATCCCGAGATGGGCCTGCCTCCTGCTACCTCCCCTGTGCTGCCTGTATCTAGCGAGCCCAGCTCTTCTCCAGCCTTTCAGCCTGCTCAAGAGCTGGTTGTCCCACACCGGTGTCCAAGCTGGAGGAAAACCAAAGGGAGGAGCCTACCTGCCTGCCAGGCAGCTCCCAGGAGCGGGGATGCTCTCCACCCCTTCTTCCTACCTCCTGCACCTCCACCCCTCTCTCTGCCTACACATCTCTGACACTGAGGGCCGGGAGCACCTTTCCATGGGCTTTGTAGGTGGTGGGGCACCGGGGAGGACTTGGTGGGGCCAAAAAAGCTGGCCTGTGCTGAGCAAAACAGTGTTTATCTCTGCTCCAGCTGCCTCTGCTTCCTTCCTGCCAGTGCTGCTGCATTTCAGACACCGGGCCAGGCTGAGTGTCCCGTCAGCAGGAAGAGGTGTGAAGGATGTGCGTGATAGAGAAAGATAAAACAGCACCACTGCTTCTCCCCTTTGTGGACAACAGCCTGGGCTGACCCACTCACGTCCCCCAGCTCTCCCCTGCCCAATCACTGTCACCTCTGGGGTCCCCCAACACCACAAGTTGGCACAGTGCTTTCCTGTTCCTTCACCCGTACCAGGCATTAACCTGCAGCCACTTTATCTCCCCCTCTGACCTGCTAACCTTCCCTTGCCATCTGCATCCCCAGAGATTTCAAGACATGCTGCCACCTCCCTCCCTGTTCCAGCTGTGGTCCAGGTTCTCTGCCCAATGCTGATACCCTTCTATCACGCCTTCTTCCCCTACACTGCAAAACCTCTCTCTCCTCTTTTCCCTCTCTGGCACGTGCTTCTGGGACTGCCTGGCGCACATTCAGCTTTCCCATGCCCTCTCACAAAAAAGAGGCACCTGGCATTTTCCTACCAGCTTGGAGCTGTGGGATGCTTCCCCACTGCTGCCTGCGTGGGTTCGCTCTTTCCTGTCTGCACACCCAAGAGGGGAGGGGGCTATGGGGGTCACCACTGAGGTTCTGTCCTCCACCCCAGCACCCACATAGCAGCAGCCCTCCCTACTTGGGGGACCTGGAGGTCAAGGGGTGGGAGAAAGAGGATTTGGGGTAGAGGTCCTGATAAGGACGAGGTTGGGGAAGGGCTGGGAGGCAATTCATGGGGAAGGCACCCCGGGGAGGACTGTGTCCAGTCGGGGGACGGAGGCCAGCACTAGGAGTAGGCAGCCTGGTTGGTGCCGGACTTGACGATGGTGATGACACTGGCAGTAGCCACCTTGGCAGGGGGCCCATGAGTGGCCACGGTGCGGGCAAAGCCCTGCAGGGCCTCGTACTTGCCACGGAGAGTGTCGAGCTCTAGGCGCATGGCAGCATTCTCCCGGGCCAGCTTGTCCACCTCCCACTCCAGCTCCATCTTCTGCTTCTGCAGCTCTTCCTTCTGGCAAACGCGCTTCACCCGGCAGCTGGCAGCATAACCCCGGTTCTTCAGCGTCCGACGACGCTGCTTCAGCCTCGCCACTTCTTCCTTGGAGAGGCCCCGCAGGTGGTGGTTGAGCTCCCGCACTGACAGCCCCATCAGCTCCTCATCTGACAGCAGCGGAGTGTTCTCCCCCAGCTCCCGCTTCACCTGCCGGAGAGAGGGGTGGTTGCCTGAGACCCCCAAAACCAGCCCCCTGACTCCCGAGCCCTGTTCCCACTGGTGCTCACCTTCAAAGCCTTGCTGGAGAGCCCGTCTGCAGCCATCCTTTCCTCACGCAGGCCCTGCTGAGCAGCCAGGAGAAAAGCCGGTTACTGCCAGCCCCGTGTTCCTTAGCTCAGAACAGAGGACACCGGCCCTGCTGGTCCCCTGCCCGCTGCCCACATCCCCCCCACCCCGGGCCGCATGACTCATCCCACTCCTTTTAAAAAAGTACATAGTAATAGTATTAATAGCAATGATGACTGCGAGCAATAATAATAATAATGGGTCAAGGATGGACCTCTCACCCTCCTTCATCCCATCACGAGACGGTTGGGATACTGCTCTGCCCAGGGGACCCAAAACCCCAAAATGCCCCAGCCGCCTGTTGGGAAGCCAAGCTTTCCCCGAAGGGAGGAAGCACAGGCGAGATCCGCCCGAGGCTGAAGGGAAAGTAAAAGCAGCAGTCCCTCGGAGTGACACCGTGGCGAGGTCACCCAGCCAGGACTCGCGCGGAGGGGCCGCCTCACCGCCCGGCGAGAGCACCGCGGGTCCCGGCGCAGGGCTCGGGTGTCCCTAGGCTCCGGGGGCGAAGGGTCGCGGCCACGCAGCGCGGGCGGGTGAGAAGCGGCCGCCCCGTGATTCAGCAGCGCAGGGGTGAAAGTCACGGAAGTGGTGCCTGCCCCTCACCGATGGCCGGTCCCTCCCCGTGCCTGGGCTCGAAGAGTGAGGAGGGGTCCGGGACCCCGGACTGCAGCCCAGCAGCCTCTCCCCACCTCGGGGAACCCCGGTCTCGTTAGGAGAGCTCTCGGAGGGGCGAGGGGGGCCGGGACGGGGCCGAGAGCGCCCCGAGAGGAATGAGGGGCTGGAGGGGGGCGGCGGGAAAGGTGGAGCCGGGGCGGCTGGAAGCTGATGCAATCCGGGCCGGGGATCCGCCGCCGGAGCCGGAGGAGCGGCGGCGGATCCCTCCAGGGCGGTGGCCGGGAATTGGAAAGGAAGAGCGGACCGCCCCGAGCGCGGCCAGCCGGCCGCGCCCCCCAGTCCCGTTCCCCCCCAGCCCTAGTCCCGGTCCCGATCCCGATCCCCGCCTTCGGCGGCGGCAGAGAGGCCTCCAGCCAGTGCCGGACCCCGCCGCCCCCCTCTGCCGGCCGGCCCGCGGGGGGCGAAGCCGAGGCGGGAGCGGAGGGGCCGCTCGGGCCGGCGCTCACCTGGCGGCTGCGCTGGTCCCGCGGGGCCGCTGCCGGGTCAGGGCGTCGGGCGGCGCCTGCAGCCCCGCTCCCCGCGATTACTCACCCGCGGATTCTTTTCATTCATAAAAACACAGTCATGCGGTGACGTCACCCCGCCACGCCCCCTCGCCGCCACCGCCGCGCGGGGCGGCCGCTGCCCTTAAAGGGCCCGCTGCTCTTATAGCGCCCCGCGGCGCCAGCCCCCTCGCACGCTGCCGGCGCACAGCGCGCACCGCGCTGTGAACGCGGCCGCGCTCCAAAAGCGCTGGTTTGCTGATTAACTCGAATTTAGAGGTGACGCGCGATCGATGAACGGCCCCGCCGGGAGCAGAACGCGTCACCAAAATGGGCCGCTACCACTTTAAGAAGGGCGGCCCCACCCCTGCTGCCACGCCCCTCACAAAGATGGCGCCTCCCTCCCTTCCGCCCTCCTCCCCCGGCAGGCGGTGGGCGCTGCGTTAATCCCACCCCCATGGCCCCTCCCCGGAAGTGGCGCCGCTGATTGGCCCATCCCGGGGGGCGATGCCGCTGATTGGCCCGTCCCGCGGGGCGGTGCCGGCGATTGGCGGGCGGCGGGCGGCGGGCGGCGCGGGCCGGGGGTGGCGCGCGGGGGGCGCTGGGGGCCCGTCGTGCTTTGCCCGGCGCCATCCCCCGATCCTCCCTCAGCTCGTTCCCGCCTCCCTCAGCCCATTCCTGGAGCTGCGTGCCGCTCCGGGTCACACGGTGCGGGCAGTCAGGGGCCGGGCGGAGCCAGCGGCCACGTTTCCCTCGAGAGAAGCCGCCTGAGGCTGTGGGAAGATGCAGTTCTTCGGGCGGCTGCTGGACACCTTCAGCAGCGTCACGCAGATATTCTCCAACCCGTACCGCGTGAGGGAGGTGCCGGCCGCCGAATACGCCGGTCATGCCTGCCTGCGGGAGGAGGGCAGGGTGGCCCTCTACAAGAACAGCCTCGCTCGCTCCTGGGACTGCCTGCTGGTGAATCCCCAGAGCCCGCAGGTCGCATTCCGGTGAGTGACAGACCTTCAGCCGTCCCTGCTGACCCAAAGACCCCAAATTGCTGATGTTGCCGCGAGTGTGGGGTGTTGTGTTGAAGCGGCAGCTGGGCTGGGAGGGGTGGAAGGCCCATGCGTGTGCTGGTGGAGGAGTTGCCGTCAAAGCAGCTCGTGGAAACAGGACAAGATCCAAACATTATGACACCAGACAGGTGTGATATAGTTCAGGACATCCCCAGGGGCACATGCATTTCTGCTCGTTCCTGTTGGTGGTTCAGCACCTGGACGATACTTCAGAGCAAAACATAGCATTGTTCAGGAAGGGGGATGCTCTCTTCCAGTGTAGGAGTCTCCCTACTTCCCTTGGAACAAGGATGACACTAGTTGAAGAAGAAAAGGAAACTTCCCAGCACTGCCGTTTGCAAAAGAGCTGTTTCCCTCAGATACACAGGACTGGGGTTATTCCTTTCAGCAGGATGAACCCTGTGCTTGCCTTTTCCCCAGGCTCTTCCAGCTGGACAACGAAGCAGATGCCCTGGTGTACTTTGAGCAATATGCCCGGCAGCTGCGCCCTTTCTACGAGAGCTCGAGCCAGCCCTTGTCCCTGGAGGAGCTCCAGCAGCTCAGCGACTGCGTCCGCAGCTACCCCAGCTGGTCCCCTGCACACATTGCTGTGGAGTTTGGCCGCCGGGAGAGCTTCCGGCACAACCATATCCTGAGGCAAGGAGCGGGGCTCTCCAGGGGGTCGGTGCTCAGAAGGAGCTTGGGAGGGCAGGCTGGGCTGTATTAGAGGATCTCTTCTTTGCTGTGGGAGCTAGTTGGCGGGTTTCAGCCTGCTGCTGCGGAGCCTGGAGCTCTGGTGTTTGAGATAAAGGTTTGAAGTGTCCTGCCTGAAATACTGGTGAGGTTATTGCAACTCTTGTGGAGCTGATTTTTGGAGGGGCTTGTGGCTGACTTTGTAAGCCACAAGAGCGGAGGTACAGTAGGACTGTCTGGAAGCTGTTTTTGGCCACAAGCTCTTTTCTTTTTCTGTCGTGATTTAACCCCAGCAGGCACTCCTGACTCCCTCACCAGCAGGAGCAGGGAGAGAATTGAAAGGGCAAAAGGGGGAAATCTCATGGGATGAGATAAAGAAAGGGAAAGCAAAAGTTGTGCACGCAAGCAAAGTAAAACAAGGAATTGAATCACTGATTTTCCATGGGCAAGCAGGTGTTCAGCCAGCTCCAGGGCCCCATCACACATTGTGGTGTCTTCGGAAGACAAACACCATCACCCAAATGTTCTTATCCCTGTTTTATATACTAAGCATGATGTCATATGGTCTGGAATGTCCCTTTGGTCAGTTGGGGTCATCTGTCCTGGCAGTGTCTCCTCACAACCTCCCTTGCACCTCCAGTTTTCTCACCAGGGGGTCACTATGAAAAGCAGGAAAGGTCTTGGCTCTGTGTAAGCCCTGCTTAGCAATAACAAAATCACCTCTGTATTGTCAGCTCCTGGAGTAGCTGCGTGCCCTCCTGCTCCCTGTGGCCATTGCTGGGCCTCACGCTGAGTCCTCTCTTGCAGCTGTGTGAACAGCACGGACAGCGAGGATGGCTGCACCCCGCTGCACCTGGCGTGCCGCAAGGGCGACATGGAGTGCCTGCTGGAGCTGCTGGAGTGCCACGCGCGGGTGGACATCACTGACAGGAATGGGGAGACTGTTTTCCACTACGCTGTGCGAGGGAACAACCCCCAGATCATTGAGGTGGGAGTGACTTTTCTCGAGAAAATGGGACCAGAACAGGTCTTCTTTTGCTGTGATAGGGATGGGAAAACAGCTGCAGACAGGGGAAGAGAAAGTAATTTCCCTCTGTTGAGTTACTGCTTGAGCCTGATTTCAGCCTCTTTACCTGTGCTGTTTCTTGTGTTCAAAGTGCAGATTCCATCCTGCGCTCGAACAAGGATGTTAAGCAAGTTTCCTCAGAAAGTATCCTTCGCTGTTATTTGCATCAAGCCTTCACCCTGCTCTTCCTCAGGCCCATGGCTGTCCATTCCCTCTCTCCTGCAAGCAGGGTGTTTGGTTTTGGGCAGAGTGCTCCTGTAGGGAAGTGTGTGTTGCCCACAGGCTGAAGGACGGTTCGGAGCTGCCCTGGTCTCTCCTGAACTGCAGGAGTGATGGGGTTTGTAAGGTGTGGGTGGCCTTGCACATGGTTCCTGAGCTCTGTCAGCTCCCCAGAACTTGGTGTGAGCCTGAGACTGACTCTTCCCCACAGCTGCAGCCCCACATTTGCCCAGTACCTATTGTGACAACTCTCCCTCTGCCTACCAGTCTGTGTTGGAGTTTCCTAATGTATGATGAGGTAGGATGAGGATCAGGGCTTGCCATGCTGTGGAGAGGGCAGTTAGGAACTTTGTAATAAAAAGATACTCTCTTCTTTTTTTCTCTGGTGGCAGTGGCTTGGCTTGTTGTTTGATCTGTCTTGTGTTTGTTTCTTTTCTTTATTGATTCCTTGTTAAACAAAAGGAAAGAAACTAAATTCCCACTTCTCATGTATGCACCAGGTCTTGCAGGGTTTCCCCAGTGTGGCAGTGGGATATTTTTGTGCAACAAACCAGTCAGCACGTAACAGATCTACAATTAACAGGGAGCAGGGGTGGAGAGGACAGGCTGTAGCATTGTGAAGGGTGTAGTGCTCCAGAGTCTGTCCTCAGAGCTCAAGAAGAGATGCTGCTCTTCCACGTTTCTTTGTCTATTTATTTATTTACTGTCTCCTCCTTCCAGCTCCTGGGCAAAACCCCAACTACTGGCTTGGACCACCTGAGCCATGAAGGGCTGACAGCTCTGCACCTGGCGTGCCAGCTGGGCAAGGAGGACATGGTTCGGTCCCTGCTGAAGTGCCGTGCCAGCTGCAGCGTCGTGGGCCCACTAGGCTACCCCATCCACACAGCACTCAAGTTCTCCCAGAAGGGGTAGGTAGTGGGGAGCTGTGTGCTTGCTCAGCATTGTCCAGGACTGTGCTCAGTAGGACAGGTCTCATGTGTACTCATTGACAGAAGAACGGGGAAGTGCTGGTATGGGAAGAAAAGAAATACTTTCAGATAAAACCTTTTTTCCTTGAATTAATGCATTATTCAGTATCAGACATCAGGAGAAAGACACAGATTTAAAAATACATGTTTGTGAAATGCCTTTTCTCAGAATGAGCTGTAGGAAGATGATTGACTGATGCTTAGATAGTATTAATTGCTGTACCTCTGAGTACTCTGATCCTAATAAGCTTTCATTTCAAAGCCTAGTTTTCCCTATCTCCTGTAGGGCAGAGATATTCTTGACTATTAATAACATGCTCAGGAACTGAATCAAAAGAGGCACAATATTTATTCCCTGTTTTCTTTGGAGAAATTCAATTCCCATTGTATATGCTTTATAAGACTTAATGTTCAGAGAGCGTCAGCACTGCAGAGCTTTCAAGGTAACACTAGCTGCTGGTAGCTGATTTTTAAGCATTTTGAAAAGTACTTCCCAACATTAGACACACATTCACAAGCCCAAAATGTGCATAGGTCACTGAGATTGCACTGGGGCTCCATCTCTTGTACAGGGTTTCTTTTGTGGTAGTGGAGATGGTAACCAAATTTCTTAAGTCTACCTGCCCTGTTTTCTAGGCACCGGGTATTGGTCTATTCAAAACAGATGTGTTTTTTCACTCATAGGGAAGTACACAGATTCTTAATTTCAGCAAGTATTGAATTATTATTATTCTGCCTCCATGTTTCCATGGAAAGAGTGGAGAAGAGAATTTCACTCCTCAGGTTTGGAGAGTTTCCAGAAATGCCGTATTTCTGTGTTAGAGAAGCACCCAGATATTGCTCCACAACTTGTAATTGGGAAGAGGTTCTCCTGCTCCCAACACTCTTCGGCTTGTATGCTTCCTGTTGTGCCCACACTTTCTGTGAAGAGCAAAAGAAAAGCGCAGCTGAGGAACTCGCAGAGACCCTTCTGCTGCTGCTGCAGGGTTTCCTGGTTTTCCTCTGGGCAGAAGGCAGGTGGTTATGTGAGTGAAGATCTTGAGTGAAGACAGCAGCCACCCATCCTGTCATCTCACTGTCTTTCCCAGGTGTGCCCAGGCCATTCTCGAGGCAGATGCCAGCCAGGTTTGCTCCAAGGACCCACGCTATGATGCCACTCCACTGCACTGGGCAAAGAAGGCAGAGGTAAATGGAGCCATTCTGTGGGGAGGGCCTGTGCTGCTACGCAGCACCCAGTTAATTCCTCCTGTGGCTAACCTGTTCCATTCTGAGTGCATGTGCAGAGCTCTGGGAGTGTCAGAGCCCAACCAGCAGCCCAGTGTTTTGATTCTCTTTGCACTGTGCCAGTCAGTGCTGTTTGCCACAGGGAATAGAGCAGCAGAGCCTTACAGTGAAATAAACTGGTGGGCTTATCCTGTGAAATGGCCAGCTTGTACCTTTTCTCTTTTGTTGAAGAAATTACAGCACTGTCCCTGAAGCACAGTTGCCCCTGGAGGGAGCTCTGTTCTCATTACCTGCCAGTTTCCTGGGAGCAGACAGATTGATGCCTTAGAAACTGCAGGGGAAGTGTGAGGTTGGCACAGAGTGGTGGTACATGGGTGAAAGTCCATCTCCTGCCAGCACTAGGCAGGATGGTGATATGCCATGCTGGAGCACCTAAATGATGCTTGTTCCAGGCAGAGGGCATAGCTATAGCAGGGCTCTTCCCTTCTTGCAATATCCCATTCCTCTCAGAAATGTCCTGTGGAGTTTCAGAGCAGACTTGAATTTGCTTGGCTTACAGAGAGAAGCTCAGAAGGCAAACTTTTTCCTTTCAGTCTGCAAGGATCCTGGCCTGAGCAGGAACTATTTTTTTCTCTGTTTATCTCAGTCAGTCATTATATCAGTCCCAAAGCATGCAGAAGCTCTAGCCAGACTGTGCAGCCACCAGCTAGTTTGTGGTAAAAGACAGAGGAGCCCCGCTGCTTGGGACAATTCAGCCAGCATCTGCCAGCCACCTGTATCCAGGCTAAGACTCCCTCCTCTTCCCCTCTTTGCTTGCCACGAGACCTGGATGGTGTGAGTGCCCAGCTGGTTGTCCTTACGATGGCGTTCTCTTCTTGCTGTGGCCGCTGTGTGCTTGAGCACAGATGACACGGCTGCTGCTGGAGTATGGCTCCGAGGTGAACGCGAGCAGCTGCACGGCTGACATGGCTCTGCACATCGCAGTCCAGAGGGGCCGCCTGGACTGCGCCATGGTCCTGCTGACCCACGGTGCCCACACCAACGCCCGCGGACGTGATGGCAACACGCCGCTGCACCTCGCCATGAAGGTGAGCTTTCTGCAGAGGCTGCTGGGAGGGAGAGATGATTTTCTTGGAGGGTTGAGACAAGCACAGAGTCCTTTGAAATTCTGGCTATTTTGTGTGGTGTTCTCTTGTGAGTGCTTTGACTAATGAAAAGATGAGGGAAGGACTGAGAAATCAGGTAGTGGCTCTTGACTGAGCTTTCTTTTGTCCTCTAGCATGATCACCTGGATATGATCAAAGCAATCATCGTGTTTGGAGGAGATGTTGAGATCCCCAATGATTTTGGGGAGACACCAGGATTGTTGGCAGCCAGGAGCAGCAAAGGTGAGGGAGCATGTCAGCAGCCTTGTAGGGTGAGCGCAGCATCCTTCCTCCCCTTGGTGGCCGAAACAGTGTCTTGGGGAGAGTTGAAAACATGCTGTGCATGGGTGATGCTTCTCCAACATGCTTTCCCAGCTTCTAGTTGCTCACATAGTAGGCACTTAGTTTGCTACATAAGCTTTGTATTAATAGCCCTTGATGAATTTCTCTTCTGTGAGACCGAGATGCAAGAGGATAAGCTGGCATGCACTCCCCCTCTCTCAGGTCACCATGTCAGGCACTGTAGGCTCACAATGGGCTGGCATAGCACTGCTGAACAGCCCAAGCACAAGCAGACACGGGCAGTTAGTTCTTCACGGGCAAGAAATGTGTGGCACACACCCTTGAAGCTGCACAGCAATGGTGCTCCTGCTGTGCACAAGTCCTGCTGCCTGGTGTTTGGGGAGAGATACCTGGGATGTGTTTTGCCCTTCCCCAGGTCATCCCAGAGGCTTTGTGAAGGTCAGACCTGCTGTGAATTTGGCAGAGCACGTTCCCCCATGGTGTGCACACGCACTGATTCTCTTTCTGATCTGTAACTCCCCCTCCGTCACCTAAGGTGCGAACCGGAAAGTGCTCTTAGACCTGCTGCAAACTGTAGGGACCGAACGCTGCCACCCACCACCCAACCCTGACTCCCCAAGCCTGGCACCATCTGCTGCCTCCTTCTTGGAAGGCCAACCTTCCTCACGGAGCAACCTCAACAGCTTAGGTAAAGCCTTCCTGGCCCTCCCTCGCTCTTCTCCCTTCTTGCTTCACAGTGCTGTCTCAGACCTCTTCTTCAGACGGGCCATGCGCTGCAAACTGTCAAAACTCTCAGTATCTGGTGACTCTGTGGTGATTCTGTCCTCACTCACCTGTTGCAGGATCCCATCTTTTTCTCTGCTTTTCCTCTGTGTGTATTCTAAAGTCTTGTACTCAAAACATTTGTTTTATAGACCTGACACAATGTAGCTCTGTGAAAAGATAAACTGATTTCCTCACCTCTCTGGAAGAGGGGGCACTTAGCCTGCAGGTACTTTATCCACTGGGTCATGTATAGAAGGGAAGGTACTTGCTGGTCTGCCTTGACCTCCCAGTGTTGTGCTGGGCACAAGAGATTTAGAAGTGGCACTAATTCAGATCCTGGAGGCCAGTGGCTGGGAGAGGGAAAGAGTGAAGCCTGAGGATAAGCAATCTTGATCATGGGGTTTCTTATGCATAGGAAAAGCCTTCCTTGGGACATATGATTGTGTTGAATCTCGTGGTCTATGCTGCCCAGACTCTGTGAATAAGCACGTGGGTCTATTCTAAGTGGCAGGCTTTCTGCCTTCAGGGAGCTCCAGAGCTCAGGCAGAGGCAACAAGAGGGATTGTGGACTAGGCAGCGGGAGAGTTGACTTGGAGGGTCATGAGAAGAGCATGCAAGCAGCTAACATCTGCTTGTGGACCACTTCCCATCTCAGGTTGGAGATTTTCTTTGCAAAGGCTCTCCTGTAGGGCTAGAGGACAACCCTGGAATGTGTCCTCTATCTCACTGGCTGCTGACACCAGGACTTTCTTCTCACCACAGCCCAGTGAAGGCAACCTATGCCCAGTTTCAGCTCTGATGCAGTGACAGAGCAAAACCCTTTTTTGTTGTGTACTTTGGCCCTTGAAGAAACTCCTGACTGCATTCGTTGTTGCCCACAGCCACCTTCTGGCCTGGGTGCTGGCAGGAGTATGTAACTTCTGTCCCCATGTTCTTTCTTGTCTTGATTTTGCAGGCTGGCTTCTCACCTAGCCTGGATTGGTGCCCCGCACCCAGGGTGGCCTGGGTGAACGTCAGCTGAGGGGTAATGACAAGTCACCCTGTCCCCACAGCTCTCCTGCCTAGGTTACCTTGAGGAGTAGATATAGGTTTTATCTTAACAGCTTGCAGCAAACTGCGTAGTGGGCACGCTGCTGGGCTCTGCCTTCTCTCACCCACTGTGTGCATCATCTGCTTCTCCAAATCCTGTCTTTACCAGTGCATCCCAGCTGCCCACTCTAAAGGGTGGTGTTGCTGTCCTTTGGTGTGGAGTTAAATTTTGGGGGTACCTGTTGGCTGTGGGTAAGATGGCTTGTGTCTCCCGCAGGGACCTTTATTTGATGGGGAAGGGAGTTGGATATTTTCTCTTTGTTTATGGCGGAAATTGCTTACCACACTGGTGATCTCTAATTTATTTTTTCCTTTTGCACATTCATGGTCCTCTAGGGTACAAGGACCTTCTGTATATTTCCACAACGCTTGGACAGTTTTTGAAGGCACCAGATGTTGTGGACATGCCCAGTGAGGCTAGAATAAAGTAAGTGAGGAGCAGCTTCTGTCCAGGCTCCGGAAGGTGAAATCTGTTTATGAATTCTCCCCTTCCACACCCATGGGAATGGCATCCTCAAACTGCAGTGTTGATGGACATTATCTTGTGTCCATCAACACTGCAGTTTTTGCCAGTATCTTTTGAGAAATCTTTGTTTCCATAAATGACCCCTGCCTGGAGCTGCAGTGGAATCTGAGCTCAGGAGGTGAAACCCTACTCTGTCCCTCCCCTGTGCTACTGGGCACCCAACACTGTTTTGGCTTTGTGATTTCCCCATCTCTACACACTGCCCTGATGTTCACTCAGCTCCTCTGCACTGTCTTGGCAGTGCCTGCACCTTGCCTTGCATGGAGTGGAGGAGGAGTTGGCACTGAAGTGCTGCTGGCAGGATTTAGATCTGTCTGCTATTTTATTTATGACACAGCACCCATTATAGTGTAGTAAGGGACTTGGGTGTGTTTTTGGCTATTGACTCTCTCTGGTGTAAAGGTTAGAGATGGCTATGCAAGAGCAGAGGATGTTGCACCAGCTCTGACAAGGCTTATTGGACATGTTTTATTTGCACCTAAGAAGACACTGCTGGATTTATTTGTATACTGATTACACTGTCTGCAACAATCTACTTACTGGCATAGCTTCCAGTCCCCAGGGCCATGTTCCCACAGAGTGTTCTGTGATTTGTAATCTGCCCCACAGCTCCCAGTCATCTGTGTCTGTTTCTCTCCAGTCAGGACCGGCTCCTGTGCTTGGATGGAGGGGGCATCCGGGGTCTTGTGCTCATCCAGCTTCTCCTGGCTATTGAAAAGGCTGCGGGCCGCCCCATTCGTGAGATTTTTGACTGGATTGCAGGGACAAGCACTGGAGGGATCTTGGCCTTGGCTATTGTACATGGTAAGGACATAATGGGTCCCTTCTCACTCTGGTGGGCCTGAGTGCTCCTCTTGGGGGAGCAGATGTATGGTGGGAGCTGCCTCTCTGAGTCCCGACTGAGATCTTTTCTGCCTGCCAAAGGAGGGAAGGGATGTTCCTTAATGAAGGAAAGCCTTGACCTGGCTTTGCGCTTGCTTCTCATGTCAGCTGGCTTTGAGCAGCTTTCTGAGTTTTGGGGAGTGCATGGTGGCAAAGTTCAATGTTCTGTTCTTCCTGTGCTCTCCACAGAGGCCTTAGAGCAAGGTGATTGATACATTCTGGTAACAAGAAGCTCCTCTGAGCTTGCTCTTCCTCTGTAATCCTTCCCAGTCATGCTGCTGAGAACCAAGCAGATGACAGGCAGCTTGGGAAGGGGATTGGATTGGGGGTGATGCCTCCTATCTCCCACGTGTCCTGGGAAGTCCTTGCTCTGATGTGCTGTTTGTTCTGCCTGCCTTTCCTCCTGCCCCTGCTCCTGCCAACACTATTGCCCGTCTCAGGGAAGTCCATGGACTACATGCGCTGCCTGTACTTCCGCATGAAGGACATGGTGTTCCGGGGGTCTCGGCCCTACGAGTCGGAGCCCCTGGATGAGTTCTTGAAGAAGGAATTTGGGGAAAACACCAAAATGACAGATGTCCGAAAACCCAAGTAAGTCCTGCCTCAGGCTGGTGGATGCTGTCCCACATGAGCTCTAGACCTGTCTCAGCAGAGATGCTCAGCCTCTCCTTAGAGCAGATCTGGAAGAGTGTGATGTGCAGACTGTTGAAACCGTAAGTATTTTTTTTTTCTGTTTTATTCTCTCATGTCTGCTTCCCCAGAGTTATAGTGACAGGGACATTGTGTGACCGACAGCCAGCTGAGCTCCACCTTTTCCGGAATTACCCTGTACCAGAGACAAAATGCTCCACTGAATACAAGACAAGTGCAACTTTCCAACCACTCACTCCACCAGAAGGTAAATGGTACACCGAAGTCCAGCTGTTTGGTTAGGGAAGTTTCATCCCTCAGAGACAGGTTTCATGTAGCTCTGAAACTCAGGGTGTCCCAGCAATAGCTCATCCCTGGTCTTGACTTGTAACTAGGTCCTAGTTCCCATTTCTCCTCTCTCCTCTTCCCTTGGCTTCTCTTATACCAGGAACAGGGGCTGGCTAGTGAGGTTCACGAGGAAGGGGTCTGCCAGAGGAGTCCTGCATACAGTCAGCACCTTCCCCTGGGCTCCCACAGAAAAACATGGAAAAGCCACATAACGGTAGCGTGCAGCCCCCTCCAGCTTGCTGCCTTATCTGGCACACATAACTGTGTATCAAAATAGCAGCAAGGAAGTGGATAGAGAGTGAATTTGACCCAGGATATGTAGTGAGTGGTGAGAACATCTTTTAAAGTCCTGCAGAGTCATCCTGTGCATCCAAGCAGAAGCCCTACTGTTGGGAAGAAGAGGTACAACCATGTAGTGCAGGGTTTCCTGGGATTGCAAGCTATCCTGATTTGTGTTGGTGGAGCTGGGGTGCTTTTTGTGCACAGCAGAGTTGCTGCAAGAGGCCTTTTGCTCTGTACCCCTGCAGAGCAGCTCGTGTGGCGTGCTGCCCGCTGCAGTGGTGCAGCTCCCACTTATTTCCGGCCCATTGGCCGCTTCCTGGATGGAGGGCTGCTGGCCAACAACCCCACCCTTGATGCCATGGCAGAGATCCACGAGTACAACAAGACACTGATCAAGAAGGTGAGGGAAGTCCTAGCCTTGACTGGTAAATAGAGTTTTTTGGCACCTGAGCCTCTCTTGAAGAGGAAATAGGTTTGGGAGTGGATGCATCTTAGTGGATAAACAAGTTAGCAGTGCAGCACTGTAAAAGAGAGTGTATGGAGGGGGACATGTGTTGGGAATAGTGGCTGGGAGGTGGGATACCTTTGCTGACAAGGGTTTGAGAGGGGGAGACTGTCTCATCAGCCTCTCTTTGCTACTTCGAACACGGATGATTCAGTTGATGGTTTTATGTGGCCCTTGACATGGCTCTGCAGGGCCTATTTCTGCCCAAAAATAAATGGAGAAGACAACAGTAGGGTACTCTGCAAGGCTGAAGAGTGAATGCCTTCTGTGGTGTGGCAAGTTCTTCAAAAAGATGACTAACCAGTGGCAGCTATTGCTCCCTGTAGCTGAAGGGGAAGGTGTGTTGCCAAAATGACTGAAGTGTTGGACTCTTTCAGGGTCATGCAGTCCTAGAACTCATCTCCAGGGTGATCCCATGAGTTTGGGTGTGGTCAGGGGAGAAGGGACAGAGCAGTACAACTGTTGAAGTCCTGTGTGTCTCACCAGACCATACTTAGGGGGAGGATGGGGGCAAAAAAGGCTGCTGAACCTTTTGCCTTGGCTTTCGGAGCTTCCCCAGGAAGCTGCTGTGGAAGACATGCTCCACTTTCATTGTTGGTCCTTGCAAACAGATCTTTTGTTTGTTCTCAGGGTCGCAAGCAGGAAGTCAGAAAACTGGGGTTGGTGGTCTCCCTGGGGACAGGGAAGCCTCCGCAGGTCCCAGTGAGCTCTGTGGACGTTTTCCGCCCCTCAAACCCTTGGGAATTGGCGAAGACCGTCTTTGGGGCCAGGGAGCTGGGCAAGATGGTGGTGGATTGTGTGAGTACTGGGAGGAGTGGATGGTGAAAGACCCCTGGAGTTGCTTGCAGGGAGGGAGAAAAGGTTTCCAGTTTCTTCCTTTTGGAAGTAAATTCTGTTTCCTTGGAACTGCTCTGACCATGGATGTAGTGGGTGACTTAAGAATTGCAGGACCACAGGAGACCTGAAGGCCTGTCTGACTCTTTTGGGTTTTGAGTGCCCCAAAGAGACATTCCTCCCCAAGAGATATTCTTGTAGCTGAAAGGAGCTAAGGACAGGATGGTGGTCAGTGACTATTAGGAACATTTGCAGGTGTGAGTTTGTGAAATTCAGTTTCTTTCCAGGAAGCATTGTTTATCATCTGAGCAGCCTGGGCAAAAAAAAAAAAATTAATCATGCCTCAGAAAACAGTAATCCATTTTTTTCTTTAGAAAAGCTTTGTTTTTCCCACTGAGGAAATTAGTAAATACTAGAAAAGTGGGAGAGTCACTAATTAGAAACAGTAGTTGAGAGCTGTGGTTAGGACTGTGTAGTTGGCAGATGCACTTGTGTGCTTCAGGAAGAAGGTCATTAAATGTTGTGCATGAAAACACTCTAAATGGATGAAAGCTAGAAAGATCAGAACTGAAGTTCTGACTATGATCTTAATTCTGCTGCTTTATCTCCTTTTTAGCTTCCTGAAGTGAGAAAATGCCCACAGTTCCTCTGCTTCCCATCTTTTGTCTCAGGGCTCCCAGGGAATGTGTCCCATTAATAGCCCAGTAAGCCTGAAGTAATCACAGGCTCTGCTGTACAGGGCTTGGATAGAATGGATACAGATGAAATCCCAAGGAGACTGTCATTCAGATCCTGGGAGTTTCCTTGAGGCAGTCCACTCTGTGCTGTGATGTTTGAAGGGTCTGTAGGGTGCAATTCTTGTATCCCAAGGATCAGGAGCACTGTTCTTATGTTGAAAATTAAAAAAAAAAAAAAAAAAGAAAAGTCACCCAACTCTTGGTGGCAAGCAGTGCCATCCAGGATGCGCTTGCTCCTGTTTTTTATTTTCCCTCTGAGGGTTGTGCAGTTGGACTTGGTGCCAGGGAGGCCTCTGTCGGCAGGGGCAGAGCAGGCAGGTTGTAACTGTGGGCCCGTTTCTCCTGCAGTGCACTGACGCAGATGGCCCAGCTGTGGATCGTGCCAGGGCCTGGTGTGAGATGACGGATGTCCCATATTTCCGGTAGGAGCTTCCTTTCTGCTCTCTTGCATGGGGCTATTTTTATCCCTCTCGCTTCAGACCTGGCTGTGGTGTGCGTCATCCCAAATGGGATCCCCTCCAGAGGCACGCCTGCCCAGCCCTGCCCCCTGCACACGCCTCAGTGACAGCATGGAGCATGCCCTCGCCCTCCACATGAGCTGAGTCACCCAGCACACCTGGTCTGGGCCAGGCAGGGGAGGCTTGGGGGTGTTGCCTTGCATGATCCTTTGGTGTGTGCATCCTGCCCTGTTCCACCCTGCACAGCCTATGTGAGACTTGTCCCTCATGTGCTGCCGTTGCTTCGCTCTGGCTCAGCCTTGAGTGTGGCTGGGCCTTGAAGGAGGGGGAAGGCCTCTGCTCTGTGAGCCTGACAGGTCAAGGGCCAGCAAGCACCCCGGTGGTGGAAGCCACTTGGTGGAAGTGTCCTGCTTGCCAGGCTCTGGTCACCTCCATGTGTGTGCCCAGCTGCTGATGCTGTGTGGCTGTTCGCAGGCTCAGCCCTCAGCTGCACACAGAGGTGATGCTGGATGAGGTGAATGATGCCGTGCTGGTGAACGCTCTCTGGGACACCCAGCTCTACATCTACCAGCAGCGGGAGCAGTTCGAGCAGCTGGTGCGACATCTCTGCCGGTGACTGACCTGGAGGTGCCCGTTCTGCATCCCAAAGGCAAGGAGCGGCAGACACGAAAATGGCTCAGATTTGCCCTCAAACCAAGGTGTTGAGGTGGGGGAGACACTAATAATAACCAAGAGGAATTAATATTTAATAGACAACAGTGCACATACACATGTATTCCCAGACACAGAATGTATGACATGTATGATAGCTGTGAAATGCTGACAGTTATCTTTGTGCTGTAACCCCATCTCTGCTGCTGTGCTTGGTTTTGCTGCCCTGCTCTCTGACCCAGAATCCAGAGCCCTTACCTACTTGACTTGAGCTGTAGCAGCTGAAATGTCTCCTGTCTGTGCAGTACCTCCACTGACAAAGTACCGTGCACCTTCCTACGTCACAGAACGGGCCTAGGCCTGATAAAGCTTCAGGGATTGCTTGGCCCACTGGGCTCAAGGTATTTCAGAGTGTATAGTATGGGAAAAAAGGATTATTCTTCCCTCAACACTCACAGATGGGAGGGGAGCAGAAATGCTGAAACTTTTTGCAGTAGATACAGTGCAGAACGTTGCAACTGGCCTTGGGAGAAGGGCAAGCCTTTCCTGAGACTGTTGTCTTGGCAGCAGCTTCTCCTCTCCCCTCTGAGATGGGCTGGCAACACTGTGCCTGGGGAGGGAGCAGACTCCCCTACCCAGGACCTTATTGTGCCACTGGTTTGCTGTGCTACACATTGCTCAGGGGCTGAGATGTGAAAGCCTGTCTTTGCTCATAGCAAACTCAGTGGAAGGGACAAGAGCCTTGACTTGGCAGAGAGATCATTTCTCTTTTTTCTTAAAATGAAACTGAAATGCTCTGAGATAGGTTTCCGCCGAAGAAGCCAACCCAGTGACAATTTGGATTTACTTTTTTATTACAACTGGAAATTCTACTGTGATTGTTACACTACTCGATGTTTCTGCAGTATTTTTTGCATATTTATAAATAATTTATGTATCTATTTGGAGGCGTTTTGAGGAGTAATCAGAAAAACTGAATTTTTAATTATTTTCTTTTGAGTGAATGAACTGCTGCTGCCTGTTTCTGTGAAAAACTAATATGTCCTAAAATAAAGAGGGATTTGCATTTAGTTCCAATATCATGCAGTCCATGGTGGTCGTCTTCATCTCCATCCTACAAGTTCCTAGAGGGGTTCTAAGCTTGCAGACTCTGAATTTCTTACAGGTGGAAAGTCAGGAAAAGGGCTCCTTGAGCCACAGGATTTATACCCTTTGTATGGGCTGAAGAGGTGAATGAGCTGTCCCTGCACCCAGCCCTGGCAGCATGTGTGCGGTGTGAGGAGCTGGTTGCCCCACAGCAGCTGCAGCCAGAGTAGAGAGGTTTTGGACCAGCTGCAGTATGAGAATCCTCTTGGAGCTGGCCAGGCCTAAAAGATAGAACACTGGGTTTTGCTTGGTTCTTCTCTTCCCAGGCACGTGCCCAGAAGAAATCACAACGGCAGCACTGGTCCCAGCTCACCAGAGTTGAAACCTGGGGATGGGCTCAGACAGAAGCCTGTTCCTGCTGTTAGAGTTTCACTGGGAGTGGGAGGGCAGCTCAGAGCCAGAGGACTGAAGCCTGGGGTGGGGGAATAACGGGCAAGGGAGAGTTAAAATTTGTTTAGAGCTTTCCTTGTGCTCCCCCCGCCTGCTGCTCTTTGCTGCCTGTGATCACAAGCTGATAGGGGTCTCCTGCCTTGCGAGATGCCTGCGTGAGAGAGACCTGAAGATGCCTCACTTGCTCAGCCCAGGGAGGCTGGGCAGGCTGTCGGAGCGGTGGCAGTGCCCGAGGCAGCGAGCCTTAGAGGCAGCGAGCCATAAGGCGGTGACGCGGGCAGGTGGCCGGCGCCGCAGGTGTCAGCACGGGCAGAGCTGGGTACCAGCCTGGCAATCAATAATGCAAAGAGGCGGTCACATGTCCTTGCTGGCTGTCGCAGGATTCCTCTCTGCCCCCCAGAGTCTGGTTACTTCCAGAGATCAAGTTCCAGCCTCTCGGCTGGTGAATTATTAAACTCCATCAGTGCTCCCTTTGTACCACGTCTGTGTCTTCCTGCTGTCCTTCCTTGCTTGGTGAGAGGCTCATTCCATCCAGCTCGCTGTGCAGAAGCAGAGTCCTCCAGGCCAGAATAGCACCTTGTACTCTCCTTTGCTCCTTGCTTCTCTGTGGGAGAGTGAATAGGCTCCAGAGATGGATCTGTCCTACAGATCCACCATCTCCATCTATAAGGTGAGTGTTGGCATCCAAGGCTGCTCCTGTCTGCATATGGGAGATGTGTGGGTGGGAGGTGAATGTTTTCTGCCAAAGGCTCCCTTTGGTGGACAGCTGAGGGCTGAATCCATTCCCAGGCTGAGCTGCAGCAGCTCCTGTGGACTCTGGGCTGTGGGAGCAGATAGCTGGCAGGAGGGGAGGATGATGTGGGTCCTAAAGGCAGATTCAGGAAGGAATTGGGCAGCCAGAGTGGTCTGGACATGGAGCATGAAGGGTGACACACCTTGGTTGCTGGTAGGAAGAAGTTCAATCAACCCCTTCCTTGAAAGAGTTTCTGATCTCATAAATGCTTCTCTACACACATCAGTGGTGAAGCAATATGGGGGGGGGGGGGGTTGCTGACAGAAGAGTGGAATTGCTTATTTCAGTCTCTGGTCTCCTCTGTAGTCAGTGGACACCTTTGGTAAAAGCGGAGAAGCTGGTTGTCCATCCCTTCTCTTACTAAGCTGCTGAGCCTGACAGTGCATCACATCCCAGCCAGGAAGGGGTTGTGTTCGTGCCTGGATAATGAGCAGTGGCCCTCTGTCTGGCTGCGGGGTGAGGGAAAAGGCTGCTCACATCCCCTTGCAGTTATTCCCCTGCCTGCAGTGGGTGTGGGCCCTTGGGAGAAAGCCATCTCCATTCAGGAAACCACTTGGCTCTGCAGTGGGCCATCTCCCCTCTGGCACGGCTCCTCTCCTGGCTGCCTTGGGAAGGCTAAGGACAACTGAAGTTGCTAGCCAGCCCTGATGCAGGGAGCTGGCTGTGCATGGCTGTACATTGTCTCAGTTCCAGTGCTCCAAAGGGGGCTCTCACCCAGCCAAACTACAGCACAGGGGCCTTGACCTGCTGAGGTCTCTGGGCATGAGGAAGAGTGGCATTAACGTGCTTCTGCCTGGCCACAGAGCATCCTGGAGCAGTTCAACCCTGCGCTGGAGAACCTGGTGTACCTGGGGAACAACTACTTGCGTGCCTTCCATGGTGAGTGGGGTCCCACACAGCCAGGGCTCCAGACCACAGTGCTGCACACAGCCTGGGCATTCCCTGTGCCATCACCAGGACAGCTGCTGGTCTGCCACCTCTGACATGTCCTGAGCTGCTCTTAAGCATTCTTCAGCTCCAGGACCCAGTGCTGATGGGGAGACATGGGGTGCCTATAGGCCAGCTACCAGGGGGTGGCTGTTCTGTAGGCTGCTTGCTGGAGCTAGTGATGGTGGGAAGGCAGGCCAGACCCTTACCACCCCTCTCCTCTCCCCACAGCATTATCCAAAGCAGCTGAAGTGTACTTTAAGGCAGTTGAGAAGATTGGGGAGCAAGCACTGCAGAGTTCCACCTCACATATGCTGGGTAAGGCTCTCCTGCACATCATCTTCTGTCCTGTGGTGAGCCACAGTTACAATTTTTTTGCCTTCTCCCTTAGTTGGTCCCATTTCCAGGTAGTGGGGCAAGAAAGACAGCTCCTCTAAATGGTGTCTCTGTACCAGGCCCTGTCCAGGTGGTGAGAGTCAAATGTATATGAATATGTCTCACTGCTCCAGCACTCTTCCCTGTATCTTCCTGAGATCAGTGAGTGAGCTCAGCTCCTGGGATGGACCTCTCACAGAAACCAGTCGCTGTTGAGGCATCCTTCCCCAAGAGATGAAATTTTCACTGTGGTGGAAGCATTTTTCTCCTCCTTGGAGGTGCGAGGGAAAAGCCAGGGAGCATGCACTGTCAGCAACTTGTCCTGTCCTCCTGAGCCTGCAGCCAGCTGGAATGGCAGCTTGGGGCTGAGGGACTCACACTCAGCAGTGCAAATAACTCTGCAGCCTGGTAGCAACTGCTGAAAATGTGTTCAGGGAACTGCTCCACTGCTAAACATTTTAGCAAAAAGCTTCCAGCAGATGCGTCCCTTCTGCAAACTCTTTTTATCATCTGCACCTCCCAGATAGCTCCTCTGCTCCCTGTCATCAAGCTTTTCCTTTCCTGGTTACATAATAGCAACAGCACTGAAGTGAGACCTTGCACAGCATCGGAGTGGATGCCAGAGCTGCCTTCCCATAGGACAGCCAGAACAGTGCTCTGCAGCTGGGAGCCATTTGGGTTAGAAATGGGGCCTGTGGGGCTGTGGCAGAGCAGAAACCCAGCATCCAGAGCCCATGGCAGAGGGGAGGCTGCCTGCTGACACCTGGGGCTGTAGCAGAGCACACGTGGGCTGGAGTAACCCTGCACTGGCAGTGCCTTGGAAGGAAGGCTACCAGGGTGCAGAGAGCAGTGCTTTGTGATATCTCATGGACTTTCACAGCTGTGTGTCATCAGCCTGAGCTGCACACTGCTGGTCTGCCTCCTTGGGCACACAAGGAAATGGCTGCAGGACTTTTTCACCTTCTGTCTTTTTCCCCTGAAGGTGAAATTCTGATGCAGATGTCTGACATGCAGAGACTACTGAGCTCTGATCTGGAAGTTGTGGTGAGTGGTTTTCCCAAGGGCTGGTGGAGGTGGAGAATAAAGTGATATCCTTCAGTACAGCTTATCAGCATTTACCCTATTCACCCCATCAGCTGCCCTCACACACACCTGCAGGCAGGTGCCTGCACGTGGCAGAGGAGGGTTACAGGGCTGGCATGCCCTGAGCCTGGCTGCGAGTCACAGTTTTATCAGCCACCCCTTATCACAGTGCATGCAACATCCCATATGATGAAGGGATAAGGGTGATAGCTCCTTTGCCTCTTTCAGGCTCAGACCTTCCATGTGGACCTGCTGCAGCACATGGAGAAGAACAGCAAAATGGATGTGCAGTTCATCAGTGTAAGTGGTGAACTCCCTTCTCCT
This sequence comes from Eopsaltria australis, assembly GCA_034509425.1. Classification (NCBI taxonomy): domain Eukaryota; kingdom Metazoa; phylum Chordata; class Aves; order Passeriformes; family Petroicidae; genus Eopsaltria; species Eopsaltria australis. Next base: position 109,121 of record JAVTVJ010002289.1, on the reverse strand, counting down.
CCTCAGTTCTCCTTGTTTCCCTTTCCCCTTCACTCAAGGGTTTTTGCTTCAACACTTGAGATGTTTCCTTGATTCTTCTCAGCAGGAGATGGGGGGGGGGGGGGGGGCGGGTCTTCTCCCATCATGGAACAAACTCCCCTTGTTCAGCTGATGATGGAGAGCTAAAGAGGGCAGGTGGCTGTTCTTTGTGCAGTGGGACTTGCCAAATGCTTCAGCAGGGCTGAGAGACTCAGCATGCCAAAAGCAGACCTCCCAGCTTGCCCAAACCACAGGCTTTTCTTGTCTGTGGGCCCTGTGCTGCCATGGCCCAGCTGGCCATGCTGGTGGGTAGTGTCACAAAGGGAGACAGAAGCCTGGGGATTTGCTCCCAGTGCTGGGGCAGCTGGGCACCAGTCCTTGCTCCTGGGACCTGGAGGTTCATCAGCACTCTGGGGCCATTTAAAATTAAAAGAAAGGCAAAAAAAACCACTTTACAAGAGGTCCAGGTGAAGCCTGATTGCAGGTGGACTCAGATATCCAACCACCCATCAGAGCAGGACCCTTGCTGCCTCACAGTGTGGCTGGGTCTCTGGTTCCTTACAGAGCCTGTTTTTCTCGCTGGCAGGAGAGCCAGAAGCAGTATGAGCTGGAGTACCAGCGAAGAGCCACCAACCTGGATAAGTGCATGGCAGAGCTGTGGAGAATGGAGAGGGCTCGTGATAAAAATGCCCGGGAGATGAAGGTAAGCAGTGATTGCAGGAAGGGGAGTTGATAATAAGAACTGGATGATTTCTTGGAGGCCAGGGCTGATTTCTCAGCAACTTTAGCCAAGGGGTCGCCCCAATGTTCAAAAGGCAGCAGGCTTATCTGGAAAGTAGGAAACTCCTGTTCTACAGGGTGCCACTGACCTGTGGTACTCACTCCTGCCAAGCTCTTTCCTCATTTAGGAAGCCTCAGTAAGCAAGGACTTAATCCCTGGCACTCTGCTCTAGCTCCTCTCTGCTGTTCCAGCACTGCAAGTGGACCGGGAAGCTGAAAGACATGATGACCCCTTCCAACTCTTCCCCTGAGCCCACTCTGCTGGATTTTCACTGATCCCTTCCTCTCTTTTTTCCCCTGTGACACAGGAGAATGTGATCCGACTGCGCTCAGAGATGCAGGCATTCGTCTCTGAGAGCCAGAGGGAGGCTGAGCTGGAGGAGAAACGCCGCTACCGCTTCCTGGCTGAAAAGCACCAGATGCTCTACAACACTCTCCTCCAGTTCTACAGCAGGGTACAGCCCCAACATGCTCAGAGCAGAGCTCGGGGAGCAGGGAGGGGGAGCAGGCAGGCAGGAGAGAGCCAGGGTTGAGCCATCCCTTAGGTGAAGGATGCATCTGTGAGTGGACTAGGCAGGAAGCTATTCAGTTTCCTGCTGTGAGGTTCAGGCCAGCTTTACGAGGCTGGGAAAACATGTCTGGGGCTGAGGATGGTGCTGGCATGGGGTTAGTTGGGTGTGTGAGTGATGGAGGAGGGAAGGGTGCTGTAGGTGTTTATAGAAGGGTCTGTGGGACCATGGAATCTTTTCTGGCGGGTGCCATCCTGGAAATTTCTGCCTACAAGGAACTGTTAGGCCATTACTACAAGCCTAATTGTGGGAGAACCTGGTCTCCAATACATGTGTAAGCCCTAGGCTCCTTCTGTAGCTGGTCTGCCCTGTCCATCACCCCCTCTTCTTTCTTTCTCCCCAGGCTCGGGGCATGATCCAGACCAAGACACCACGGTGGAAGGAGCAGCTGGAAGCCAGCCGCAATCCCTCGAACAGCCACTCACAGGGGCTGCTCTCAGCCTCCCACAGCCAGGCCTATCCATCAGGACGGCTCACACCCACCCACCTCGAGATGGTGAGGAGCCCACAGACAGCTTAACCTTGTTTGGTGAAATACTGGAACAGGTTGCCCAGAGAGGTGGGGGATGCCCCATCCCTGGAAACATTCAAGATCAGGTTGAACTGAGCTGTGAGCAACCTGATCTAATTGAAGATGTCCCTGCTCATTGCAGGTGTTTGGACTAGATGGCCTTTAAAGGTCCCTTCCAACCCAAAATATTCAATGTTTCTATGGTGGTGAGGCTACAGAGCAAGGTCTGTCCTTGGCCAACCATGGTGCTTGCTGCCTTGTCCAGCTCCAGTGGTCTTTCCTGGCCAAGAGGAAGAGCAGCCTGTGTGTGGGCTGCAATGGAGAAATGTGCTGAGCTTGGCTTTCTGAGAGCAACTGCATATCTCTCTGAGCATCTCCTGCCTAGCACAGCCTTCGTGGATGTGTGTTCAGCCCACTTTCTTTCCAACAGCCCCAGAGACCCCTCGGGGACTTTGCTTCTTCTGTGACTGGGAGTAGATCCAGCATCTTCTCTCCGGACCCTCCAGAAATGAGGATGTCTCCTCAGCCAGAGTCTCCCAGGCGGCCACTGCGGAGGACACCATCAGCAGCCAGTATGAGCCATATCTGGGAGCAGTGCTGTGGCTAGACACAGGGGTTGGGCCTCTCTGGGAAGAGGGCTGGGTTTGGGGAGGGACCACCATTCTATCGGGCTACCAGACCTCAGCTGCATTCCTGGGCATGGTGAGAGGACAGTGCTTGTGGGAGCTGTAGAGGGCAAGGCTGAACTAGAAGGTGAGCTCAGCCTTCAGGGCAGAGTCCATCCAGGGCAAGGCCAGGCTGTGTGAGGTGGGGAACCTACGAATGTACATTTTCAAGGCTCCTTGAACTACAAGAACTGGTTCTTTCTAGAATTCTCATTTTAGTAAAGCACCTTCTCTCATACTACCAGATTAAATATTAGCTTGCCATATGAAACCCAGACACTTAACCCGTGACACACCTGCTTTTCCTTCCTGAGAAATTTCAGCTTAAAGTTATTAAAAGAAGTGAAAAAAAGGACAGGGAGAGAGAGAAATTACCCAAATAATCAGTAGCTCTAGCAGGTCAGGAAGAGGACTCTCAGGCAGGGAGGGCAACAGCCAGGGCTCTAGGCATTTGGCCAAAGAGGACACAGTGCAGGACAAATGGGTTTGGCCTAAGTTGACTGTGTCCTGCAGGATGCTTACCCTGCTTTTCCCATGCTATGCTTTGCTCTCTCTCTGAAAGGCCATCTGCTCCTCCACTAGAGTAATTACTTGCCTGGGGAAGCGCTGGTCCCTTTGAGGCAGTGTGGGTCTTGCAGGAGGCTGCCAGACTCCTGCCAGACCCCTGGGATGCCTCTCTGCAGGTTTGCTCCCCACGGGCCGTACGTCCCGTTCGGGTTCCTTTGGCGAGGCCGGCAGCAGCAGCAGCGAGGGCAGGAAGAAGAGTGGCACCATGAGAGTCCAGGCCATCGTGCCCCACACGACGGGTGCCAACCGGACCCTGCTGGGGTTTGAGCCTGGGGACGTCATCGCGGTGCTGATGCCGGAGGCGCAGAATGGCTGGCTCTACGGCAAACTGGAGGGCTCATCCACGTACGTGGCTCTGCTGCTGTAAATTGGCCAGATGCAGGCTTGTCAAGCTTGGAGCTGGGAGGATTAAGCCCAAAATTATCACCCCCCTTGCCTCCTGGTGTGGCCTGGGCACTGTGTCCCACCCATCACCTCAGTAGGACAGCGCTTTGTCCTCAGTGCCAGGAAGACACAGTGTGGCAGGGCTGGGGTTAGATGGGCTGCCTGAGAAGTCTCCGGGGCCTTTGGGTGGGAGAGCCAGGGATGCAGTGACCCCCTCCTGCCTTGCATGACTGAGTGACTCCTGTCATGGGATCCAGCTCAGGGCCATGAACTGCTGCAGTTACCTGAGAGGCCTGGCGTTTCTTAGCTCATGCTGCCACTGCTGCCACAGCCTCCAGCACAGGCAGGGCATGGAAACTGCTGCACCCAGCACTTACTGAATTACTCCCTGTGGCACTGCCAGCCAACATCTGTGTGTAAAGTCTGCCCCATTCCACACAGGATGTGCTCTGCAGGAATGCCAACAGATGTGAGATGAACAAAAGCAGTGCCTTTCTTTGGGTGGCTGTTTCTGGAGTGGAGCTGCTGTAAAATCCCTGGATGAGTTTTCCACAGCTTCCTTGTGGTTGGTTGGAGTGTCTCTTGCTGGATTGCACCAACATTACTCCAAGGAACACAGGTTTTGCACAGCCCCTGAGATAAGCAAGTCCTGCTCCAAGCTCAAGGTCTGTCCCACGATAACCTCTGTGCCCCACCTATGGGTGAAAAAAGTGCAGGAACCCTGTCACACATGGTAGTGGCAATTGTGGCTTGGCTGATGTGTGGGATGGGTGTAGATCAGAAGTGTTGGGCAACTGAATCTGAAGAACCACAAACCATGATTGCCTGGACCTCATTTGTCTCTGTCCCTGTGCTCTAGGTGTGGCTGGTTCCCTGAAGCTTATGTCAAGCCTTTGGAGAATACAAGGGAGATAGAGGAGCCAGACACCAGGTAACAGGAGGGCAATTGGTCAGGCAGGAGCACCTGGTACCCCACTAATGCCAGTGGGGTAATTGTTTAGAGTGTGCTCCACAGAAAGCTGCAGGGCTCCCATGCTGGAGAACTTGCCAAGGGCCTCATTGTGCCCTGGGATCTCTCAGGCTTCCCCAGGCAGCTCCCATAACATGTGCAATGTCATCACAAAGGTCCTTGTGACCAGGCCAGTCCAACACGTGTATTTCCTCCAGAGACATCCCACATTGTGGCTAGCACTTGTACTGTTCCCTGATCCTTGCTCTGTGACTCCCACCTCCCTGTCTTCTCCTCTTGCTCAGGTCCTTCCCGCTGCGAAGCAGTCACAGTATGGATGACATCCTGGACCATCCCAGTACTCCCTCCTCCAGCAATTACTGGCCTGCTGCTGCCCAGCCCAGCGTGCCAAACCCACCTCCCCTCTCAGGGGGTGCCAGCAGTCACCAGAGTGGGGTGGTCACCCCAGGCAATTCTGGTTCCAAGGTGAGTGAAGGAGCGGTGACTGGTGGGCGTGTGGGAAGTGGGCCACACCTGACCTTCATCCCCCAAGACACTCCTTTTCTGCTTTGGCCAGTAGAGACAGAAAATCACCTTTCTGGTGTTGGTGAAGGGACCTGCTGCCTTCCTGAGTTAAGGGGTCTTGTTAGCACCAGTCTTTCTCACCCAGTCTGTTCACATGCCACCTTGTCTGATCACCCCTGCCAGTCTTCCTGTTGTGTGCAGATCCTTGGTGCCTGGCTTTGCTCCCCCAAGGGACTGCTTTTCTGCCCCTGCCCTTCTCATCTCTCTCTCTTTTTGCTCACCAGGGATCCTTCAGTTCAGTCCTTTCCTCCATGACCTCCCAGCCTGATTTCTGGTGGCTCCAGGGCAGCACTTCTTTCTGCTAATAGTAGGACCATGGAGTGACCAGGCTGGTCTGGGAGTGGGTGACCAGCTAACAGAGATGCCATCCTTCTTCTCCCTTCAGAGAATAGAGAGGAGTTTCATAGGGATCCTCTTTTAAATTCAGATGAGGGTTGGCTTAAAGTCACAGCTGGGGTAGGGAAAAGATGGGAGCAAAGGCTGAGGGCACAGCCGTTTTTGAGAGCCTCAGAACAAGTTGTGCCCAACCCATGGCTTATGGATGGCATACTGAGAAGGAAGTTCTCCACTTATCATTGCTTCCAGCAGTGGGGAATTGACTGGGGAGAACAAAGTTATAGGTGAGGGACTGGCAGAGGGAAGAACAGTGCTGCCTGTGGGGCATTACTTGCTCAGTCTCACAGAGGGCTGGAAAACATTGTCCATGGTCACTGGTTCCAGGCCAGTGCAAGGTTGCAAGCAATTGGATGTCTCAAGGAACTGAAAACTGCATCATTCAGTTACTCTTTTTCTCCCTCTATGTCCTGCTCTGTGGTTTCAGGTAGCCTCAGGCTGCACAACACAGGGGAACAGCCTCTGCAGCCTTTCTGTCCCTCTGGGTCACTGGTTTTCATCCAGCCCCAGGGCTAGGGTGTAGGGATAGACCTGGGATTGAGTCATGAATTGTGTGCAGCATTTGGAGTGTGGCAGCATGGCAGAGTGTGGAACCTCACTGGAAATGAGGGAAAGACTCAGCCTTGCTTTAAAGATATCCCCCAGCTGAGCCACAAGCAAATGGGTTTGACTTCCCAACTGGATCACAGATAGCCACGTATGGCTTTCTTGTTTGCCACCAGAGTACTTTAGCAGGTCAGTTGTCACTGATCCTTCACTATCTACTGGCCAAGAGTAAGAGCCACAGGGCCTAGGTCCAACTTTGTCCATCAGGTTTGTCCACTTCCAAGTAATATGTGGTGTAGAGTAGGTAGGTACAGCTCTGGAGTTCCCCATGGATGCAGGAAGCACGTGAGGGCACAGACGTCAGACTTTTTTGCCAGGGTGTGTGGGCACCATGAGGGGGCATCTCTGGCTGTGCTGGAGGGTGAAATGTAGCTCAGACTGTCCCTGTTTGCTGTGCTCTTTGGATGTGACACTTGGGCGATCTGAGTCATCTCCTTTCTTCCCCAAAGCAAAGGAAGATATCCTAGGGGAGTAATGAACCTGTGGTGTAGGGACAACCCCCCACAACAAAATTCAGGCTATTATCTACAGTGGGGGAGTTTATAGATTTTTGCAAAGCTTGAATGAATAAGGAGTCAGAGCCCTGTTAAGCAGACTTGAGCTCCTAACTCACCTAAGTGTTTTGTGAAATCTTCCTCCATGTGTGCTGTGTCTCCTGCCCCACTTTTCTCTCTCCATTCCCCACTCCAAATTTCTCACTGCTGCTTTTCTTTTCACTGCAGAAATCAGGAGTATTTGACCAGCCCCCTGAACTCTTTCCACGGTGAGTAAGACTTGGAACTCCGCTCTGGAATAATCTGTCAGGGGGAGTATTATTACAATGCTATTATTATTAATTCATCTTTTGGATTATCAAACATGGGAGGAACAGGGAAGTGTCTGGGGAAAAGCAGTGCACAGCCTACCTTCCAGGACAGGAGGCAGAGGTGGTCCATTCTGGCCTCTGCTGACTGGCAAGGTCCTATCCTGACTGATAAAACGAGGTAGGACCTGAGCACCCTGAGCACATGTCCAGACCCGCACACTCCTTCCCATCCATTCTGGAAGGGTCACAATAGCAGCTTGCAGCCTGAGTGTGGAGCTACACGACTGTAGCTCTGCCTGCTTGGGAAGGGCTGAGGCATAGAGGACGTGCCTTTGAGTTCTGATGAGTCAGGCCTGTGGAGATGAGACTTGCTATAAATCCCTGCTCTTCTTTCCCCTGCGGCTGGGTTGGTGTCTCCATGTTGCTGGTGTGGTGCTGTGGCTTTTTCCTGCTCCCTGACTCCTTGCTTGGAGGGTTGGTGTACAATCTACAAGTGTAGCATGCTTTCAAGAGGAACAGCCATGTGCTAACTGTCCCTTCTTGATCCTATGGAAGAGGGGAGGGTGAGAAGCCCTCAGGAGAGCCCAAGGGGAACCACATGGGAATGTGCAGCAGGGTGTGTTAAGGATGGAGGACACGTACTCGGCAATGAGCTGTACCACACTCTCCTACTTGGCATGGAGGTGACAGTGCAACAGGACTAAGTAGCATTTGCTTGGCCACAGGGATCCCTGTGTGGAATTTGCAGACTTTCTGATGGTTGCCTGTTTCCTTGCCCTTTCCAGAGGTACCAACCCCTTTGCCACAGTCAAGCTGCGCCCCACAGTCACCAACGACCGCTCAGCACCCATCATCCGATGAAACAGGGCTGTGGGCAGCGAAGAACTTCAGCAGAGAAGGAGGAGGAGAAGTGATAATGCTGTGACCTCCAGCTGGGCAGCAACCTCGTGCTACCACTCATGGAATGAACTTTATTTTCCCCTCCCATAGCTCTGGGGCAATGGCACCCACCTCACCTGGGTGTCTGGTGTGCTTTAGTCAGAAGCAGATGTCTGCTGCCCTTTCTGGATTGATCTCTGCTTCCCTCCCCTTGTGGTGTTACTGTACTTGAGTAGGAGGGAGAAGTCTGGTGTTACTGGTGCTGGTGGCGTGGGAGAGGGGATGATGCTGGAGGTAGAGGTAGTGCTGGCTAAGATCATCTGCAGCCAGGGCAGTGCTGTCAGGAGGTGAAGCTCTGCTATTACTGCTGTGGGCAGAGAAGGACTCTCACCAAACAGTTCCTTTGCTACCAGAAGAACAAACCCCAATAGAGAAGGCTACAAGAAGGCTTCCAGTGATTAAGTCCAGCTGACAGGGTCTGATCTTGGCCCCTTCAGCAACTGTGTCCATTTGTAGCAGCACCTGCCCCTTCTCACCCCAGGTGCAGCCCCTTACCTTGCTGGGCAGTGCTGGGGAAAGGCAGGGGCAGGTGACAGAGTCCAGCACCACTGCCCTGCTCCTTCATGTACTGCCCTGTGGAAAATATATGGAGTTCTTTTTTTAAATAAAATGGTGAATGCATCTTCTGTTTTTTTAATAAAATGGTGAATGCATCTTCTGTGTCCATTTCAGTGGCTGGGACACCACCTCAGTCACAGGATGCAGGGGGAGGAGGACAAGTGCTCCCCACCAGCACTGGGGCCATGGTGGCTGCCCACAGTTGTGGTGTTGGGCACTGCAGTGCTGTGGGTCCAGATGGGGCAGCCACCAGCCCAGGGGTCTGGGGTGGATGTGGAGGGCACCAGGAGGGGCTGCACTGCCCAGTGCTGCCTGCTCCCCTGAGTCCCCCTGTCTGTCCTGTTGCCAGAGGGCAGCAAGGACCTGTGGCCACTTTCTCCTCACCCACTGCTGGGAAGTGTGCCCTGAGCACTCGAGGGCTGCTCAGTGCAGGGGAAAAACATTCTCATAGGACCTGTGGGGGCCTCACCAAGCTGGGAATGCCCCGTGCGTGCTGGGGGAGCCCTCACGGGAGAGGCAGCGTGAGTGAGGGATGGAGCACTAGCGATGGCCAGGGCTTAGCTGATTAGCCTTATTAATAGACATTAAACCCTGGCTGTGAGTGTGGCCAAGCCCCCACAGCCCCCCTGCTGCCCTGCCCTGCCGCTGAGGGGCTTCAGGGGTTTACAGGCCAGGCATTTCCCTCCCCAAAACAGCACCTGGGCTCAGCCCCAGCCCCCTCCCTGGAAGTAAATGGGTTCCCCCACGTGCAGCCAGAGACTGGCTCATCCCCAGTGCCTGCAGGACCTCCTGTGAGTCAGCCACTGGGGAGGTTGTTTTGGGGGGGTTATTGAGCTGCCCGAGGTGGGCAGGATCTGGTAGTTTGAGCCATGGCTGGCAATGATTCCTCAGCTGCTCCACTTTGTCTCACTTCTCTGCTGGGCACATGCCCTGCAAAACCGCACAACCACTTCTCCATCGTGGCTGGCAGTTGAGGAAGCTCCAAAAGCAGCAGCTTCACCTATTTTGCCCCTTACTGAAGCACGGGCACATGGTCTCCTCCTCCACTGCCTCCCTCCCCAGCACCCTTGTTATCCCCAACACCCAACACCCCTCACCCCGTTTCTTCCTGCCTTGGTCCCTCTGACTGAACCTACCCCTGCCAGCCTGCCCTTCTCTGCTGGGGAAAACGCAAGGAGCCCCTCGGCAGCGGGATTACCGGGGGATTCGGGCTGTGGCAGGCAGCCACCTCATCCCCATTGGCTGGAAAAGCCTCTTAAAAGTGGAGAAGTGCTTTCTGCCCGCTCAGCACCCGCTGGTCTCTGCCGACCTGAAACCATAAGCAGCTCCTGACCCACATCCACACTGGGAGAGCTGTGGGACACTACTTGCACGCACAGGAGGCAAGGGGGTGCCCCACACAGGGTGTCCCCCCACATCTGCCACGGACAGCTTTGCTGGGCATCACTGGAGCTGGAGGGAAGCAAGCTGAGAGGGGGATTAGCTGTCTTGTGAGGACGTAGCTACTCTGAAGGAAGGAGTGGAGCACAAGAGACTGCTCAACTGGTGCTAGATTCCTGCAGGCATTGTCCTGTGCCCATCATGGAGAAAAGATCCAGCAGGACCATCTAACCAGGCACTCTCATCCAGAGCCAGGAAGTGCCAACCAGTGGGAGAAGGAGGCGCTGTTGACGGATCTGCTCAACCCTTGGAGGCTCAGCTTGTGCCCGGGAGGTCATTGCTTCATTGCACAGGTCAGTGGTGTGGAGGGATGCTTGCATCCTTGCTCCAGCAGCCCATAGGACAATTTATCCCAGGCCTGCTCTCATCTAATTCTCTAATTGTCTGTGGGTTGGAGAGGCTGGTGGCACGAATCGTGGCCCTTGCAGTTAGTAAATAGACCCCCTATCCCATCTGTATGGTGTGGAAGCACCAAGAGAATTTATGTGGACCCTCCTGGCTGCAGCTTGTCTGGCACAGTGGGAATTTTCTGGGCATTATCCAGCACTGGCTGCACTGTGCTCTGTGTGTGTCCAGGGACTGGCAGCCACAGCTGAACCTGCTGTGGTCTTCACCCCTCCAGCCTGGGCTTGGGCCTCCTGGTGTAGGCGCAAGCTCTGTGGCAGTGCCTGCTGTGGCCCATCTCCCTGTGGTGCGCAGAAAATGACAGGTGCCCATGCTGATGAGATTTTAAGTGCATGTGAACTCACACACAGTGTTTTTACCTGTGAATAAAGCTCCTTAACTGAGGAGAAAATGATAGTGAGTGTGCAAAGGCAGGTGCAGGGTAAGTGGTGTGACTGCTGCACGCAGCTGTGAGCAGACAAGCACGTGTGTCACGGTGTTAGGAGCAAGGCAGATATGAACTGCCTGGCTCACAGCTGGGATAAATCTCCAGCAGAGGTGTGCTGGAGCATATTGGCCTTGGAGGCATCTCCGCAGGTGAGCTCCTCTGGTGCAGCCCAGCATTTTCAGCCAACATCTAGCTGCAGGCAGGTAAAAGTGCTTTTGTGCTTTGCTATCCAGCTCTGTGGCACTGAGCAAGTGGCTCCTGCAGAGGTGCCCTCCAGCTCCAAACTCAAACAAGTACTCATGGATATTTGTCTAATGTGCTCTTCAAAATCAGATGCCATGGGCTCATCATTGAGAGGCAGTGCTACAGAACTGTCTGAAGAGCATGCCACAGAAAGACAAATATTTTCTTGCAAGGGTGCTGGCAGGGAGCAGCAGGGTTGAGGGAAAGATGGTTTGCAATGGTTTGATTGATTCATATAATTTGTGGTGCAGGATGAGCTCAAGAAAAGCAAGGTTTGGATAAAAAGTCTCAGGCTACGTTTGGTGGCAGCTCTTACTTGAAGCAGCTACGTGCAGCAGGTGGTGCAGTAGTGGAGCACCAGCACTGATTGAGAAATCACTGTGCTTTGGGGGCAGGTCACTTTTTGTACAACTGGATCCAGCTTGTCAGTCAGCTGGGGCTGGGACAGGAACAGTGGGAAAAATGGCAGCGGCTCAGTGAGGCCATTCAGTCTGGCTGTCAGGGTGCCAGTGATCCAGAAAACACCAGGAAGGGTGAGGTGGGGGAGGTGTGGGTACCTGGAGAATGTATAATTATTCTTTTCTTCCTTGTAGCAATTCCTTGCCTTAAAAGTGTCTTTATAGCACCCTGTTTTCAGTTCATGCCTCTGTCCCTTGCCACAGTCCCTGAGACCTGGGCTGGGAGGGAAAGATTAGAGTAGCCTGTGCCAGCCCCCGTGGTTCAGCCTGAGAGCTGCTAGGAAATGGCCATCCAGAAGGGTTGCCCCAATCCAAGCTCAGAGCCAGATTCTGCTGCCTTTTCTTGTGGCTCACAGCATCCTGAAAGTTTGGGGAGCTCTGCTGCAGGGACCATGGTGGTGGCAGGCATCTGAGTGCTGCACTGAACATCCATGCCCCTCTGTGTTTTCAGGAGCAAAAGCCCCCAGAGAGGGGAAGGAGGGGTACAGCTGAGGGTGGCTGATGGGGTAGGACCACTCTTGCCATGTAAGGGCCCTCTGCCTGGGCTCTGCCCTGGCTTGTGCCATCCACACTTTTGTGTAAAGGATTTACACTTCCTTGACATTCAGAGCAACAGCAGCTATGGGAATCAGCTCAACTCACGCCCTTTGTTTAGAGGACATCAGGAGCAGGGACTTCATTGAGAAATGCACCCAGATCCAAAACTCCCAGGCTCTAGCTTTGTGTATCACATCCATAGGACTGTCCCTGTCCCCTCAGCACTCTCTAGTGACTCTTGGCATTCCCCACAACTGCTCGTGCCAAGAGATGAGGGTATTGCTGCCATCTTGCAGTCCTTCACCCAAGGGAGCTGGGCTGGAGAGAGGACCCACGTTAGGAGTGTGCTGTCAGCAAAATGGTGATAGGAGACACAAAATAGACCCAAAAAAGCCCAGCTCAGGCATGGAGAATGCCTGTCTAATCTACCTGGGAGCATCTGTAGTGATGGCTTTGCATACAGATATGAAAATAATCCTGGCTGACCAAGAAACTGTGGCCAATGGTGCTGGAAGGGGCAGAGACCTGGTACCTAAGGGAGAAATGAAAAACATACCCACAGCAGCCAACTGGAGCAAAATTCCTGGGCAGCTTAAGCACCCTGAGAGCGACTCACAAGACATCCCCTCTAATTCCCTCCTTCTCCCCACTTAGGCTTTGTTCCGGCCCCTCAGTGTATGTACAGAGCCCTAATCTCTCTGGCATGCAAATAACCACCGGTTTTTTGTGCTCTCCCCCTTCACCTATTTCGGAAATCTGGCCCCTGATGGTGGGAAGGGGAGGGAGAAGGAGAGTGCCATACACTGGGGCCTCCCGGAGGAAAGCACAGAGGGCTTAATGGATCTCCGTGCCTCACTGCCGGAGGTTTCTGTGGCAGGGCAGGTTCTGGAGGGCCCCCTGCTGGAGCAGACCAGCATGGTCTGCTGGCTCAAAGGCAGATTTTAAGAAGCAAAAAGGGTTCATGTTGCTGGTCTTCACCTCACACCATCTGTAGGCAAGGCTGGATAGGAAGCAAGGGGGGTGCTACAGATCCTGATGCTGCATCAGATGCAGCACTCCAGGCTCAGCTGGGAGCTGTGACACTGCTCAGCTGTGTTTGGCCAGGGGTTATGGAGCTCAGGGGGAGCTTCCCACCTCTGCCCAGCTGAGGCATGGTCTCACACCTCAACGCAATCCCACATTGCCTGGCAGGATCAAGGTACAGAGAGCAGATATGATCCCCCAATGAGCCTCTCAGAGCTTGGAGATGGTAGGCATGGAGGAAAAACTTTGTAGTAAATGTTTGCTGCTTTTCTCTTGTCTCTTGTCTTCTCTTCTCCTCTCTTCCTCTCTTCTCTTCTCTTCTCTTCTCTTCTCTTCTCTTCTCTTCTCTTCTCTTCTCTTCTCTTCTCTTCTCTTCTCTTCTCTTCTCTTCTCTTTTCTCTTCTCTTCTCCTCTTCTCTTTTCTCTTCACCAGCACCAGCAGATTTTCTCTCTTTCTGTTGCCCTACTTCCTCTCGGCCTGCCTTTCCATTCCTAGGCTAGAAGATGGGGAGACCTGACCCAGAGGAAGGTCAACTCCCGGCTCCTGTGAAGCCCCCGGATGGTGGCTGGGGCTGGGTCGTGCTCTTTGGCTGCTTTGTGATCACCGGCTTCTCCTATGCCTTCCCAAAAGCCGTCAGTGTCTACTTCAAGGAGCTCATGAAAGATTTCCATGTGGGCTACAGTGACACAGCCTGGATCTCCTCCATCATGCTGGCCATGCTCTATGGGACAGGTGACGCTTGGACACACTTGCCCCTCCCCAAATCACACCTTTCCCACTCTGCCATGGGCCCAGACCATGTCCCCATGGGCTCTTCTCATGCTCACTGGCCCAGTCATGAACCACAATGCAGAATCCCATTATCCTACTACTTCTCTTCTGGAAGTGTACTGCATCTTGTATCCCTGTTTCCTCTGCCCCAGAAGACCTCAGGGATCACCCTACCTACATCCCTGACAGTTGATGCAGGATTTGGTCCCACTGCTGAAGTGTCGTTCCTATCACACCAAGCCCTAGGGAATAGGGGTCCAAAGGCAGGGCAGAGCACAAGTCTTCACACCACAGCCACAGATGTGTGTCTGAGCAGCCAAGTAGTGAGCTCCACCATTACTGCTTCATCTTCCCTGAGCGCCCTGCTTGGGCTGCCTGCCCCCTCCCAGTTGTCCTGTCTCCTTCTGGTCACCTACTCTGTCTCCTCTGCTTCCTCCTAGGACCAGTATGCAGCATCATGGTGAACCAGTTTGGCTGCCGGCCCGTGATGCTCATCGGCGGGCTGCTGGCTTCTGCTGGGATGATCCTGGCATCTTTTACCACCAACATCATTGAGCTTTATCTGACAGCTGGTGTGCTGACAGGTGGGAGCCCCGGGATTTAGGGGGCAACACAGGCTTACGTGGGGAAGAGCCAAGACCATGCTTATTTCCCTTTAGTACTGCCATGTCTACTATCAGGTCTCCCTCGCCTATTTTCACATGCTAGGGGAAGCATCTAATCCTGAATGTTGCACCTGTGAGGGGATGCATCTGCTGGACCTAAATAGCCAGGGCTTGTGGTTGAGAGAGAGACGAAGTGGTGCTCAGTGATCATGGCAGCTGTGGTAGGTGGCATCAGTACACAGGAGCAGGGGAGAGAGGCAGAATTCCTGTGTAAGGCTCAGGTCCTGCCTAAGTGTGAGCACAGTTACCTGATTCAAACACACTTCAGGCTGGTTTAGCCCATCCTCTGCAGGGACAACCCACCAACATGAAGGCACAGAGGCTTGTGAGGAACACATTCATCCCACCATGGCACTTCAGGACTAGCATAGTCTGAGGGAAGTTTTCAGCTTGTTGCAAAACTCATCTCACATTCTTGCCCTCTGTGTCTCCCTCCTGGCTCTCACTTCCATGTAGGTCTGGGTATGGCATTGAACTTCCAGCCCTCACTGATCATGCTGGGCACCTACTTTGACAAGCGTCGGCCCCTCGCCAATGGACTGGCTGCTGCTGGGAGCCCCGTCTTCCTCTCCTCCCTCTCTCCACTGGGGCAAGTGCTGCTGGAGAAGTTTGGTTGGCGAGGAGGGTTCCTTATCATGGGGGGCCTTCTGCTTAACTGCTGCACTTGTGGGGCAGTCATGAGACCCCTGGATATGGGCATGAAGCGGAAGATGGGGAAAGCTCAGGACAAATACGAAGCCAAGGAGATGCTGCCCATAGGAGGGAAATCAGACGAGGGAATCAGCACCACTGACGGAACCAAGAAAGGCAAGAAAGCCAAGAAGAAGCCCAAGAAAGGAAAGAAGCTTCTGGATTTTAGCATCTTCTCCAACCGAGGGTTTATCATTTACACCATTTCAAAGTTCATCCTGGTCTTGGGTCTCTTCGTGCCCCCCATATTGCTGGTCAACTACGCCAAGGACACCGGCGTACCGGACACAGAGGCTGCGTTCTTGCTGTCCATCATTGGTTTCATAGACATCTTTGCCCGCCCAGCCTGTGGCGTGGTGGCAGGGCTGAAGTGGGTCCGCCCTCACGTGGCATACCTGTTCAGCTTCTCCATGCTCTTCAACGGCTTGACAGACATCTGCAGTGCCAGGGCGAGCAACTACACAGGGCTTGTCATCTTCTGTGTCTTCTTTGGCATCTCCTACGGCATGGTGGGCGCGCTGCAGTTTGAGGTGCTCATGGCCATCGTTGGCTCACAGAAGTTCTCCAGCGCCATCGGGCTGGTCCTGCTTATCGAGGCTTTCGCCGTGCTCATCGGGCCACCCTCTGCAGGTAGGTGTCTTGCTACAGGTGATTCGTCTGGCTGCCACTGTTCCACAGCATTGCAGGTATCAGGTGTGGACACAGCACTTGAAGAAAGACCCTACTTCTCAACTTTAAATTTGCTGTAGAAGCTGAGAGCTGATATCTGCCTTCACTACGAGTGTTGCATAGAATTGTGTTAAGGACAGGGTCAGGCACATGCTGCAGGCAAACCTTTGAGAGTCTTCATTAGGACCAAGCAAGTGTCTCTCAATTTCTCCTTGGTGTCCATGGAGTTTCGATTGGCACTGCGAATAGTGATCTCAGGTTGTTCCAATTCCAATTCCAAGGCACAGGTGTTTTGCTGTCAGTCAAGTCAAAACAGTTTGTACAGTCCCCTGAGGCCTTTGCTGTTAATTTTTCTAAGAGGATTAAGACACTCACAGCTTTTCAGCCAGTCTAGTCTAGGTCACAGTCCCTGGTAAGGTCCATGCCCCACAAACAGCCCATAAAAACAGGCTATTGAATGGAGGCTGGTGTAGATTAATGTTAAGTGTCTGATCACATCTGAGAAAGCCAAATCATGCCCAAGGCTTATTTCCAAACAAAGTGCAGTTTCCTGATTTGTAAGGAAGAGTCAGGGACAAGACCATGGAAAATCCCCAGGCAGGAACTACTCTATTGCTTCTTGCACTCCCTTCCTTCAGCTAAAGCCCACCATTGAAGACCTTGGTGTGGTCTCCTCCCCAGCACAAACCAGTTTGACGAGTAAAACCCACCCTCAGCAACTCCAACCAGTTCTCAAGTAAAACTTGGCAGCCAAGAGAAGACCCTCTTAAATGCTAACAATAAATCATATCTCACTTTATAAGCTGTGGGGCAGTCAGCAGTCCCAGGCCAGGGAGGGTCAAGAAATACGTGTCTTGGAGGCAGCTGCAGGGAGATCACTGGGGGATTTAACAGCACACCAGTGTGTGCTAACAAGGGACACCCCTCAGCCCTCCTGCCTCGGTTCAGCTGTGCCTTGGTGCTGTGTTGCCCACACAATGGCACACAGACAGTGCAGGGTCACCCAAGAACGGTGTTGGAGGCAGCCAAGTTGCATTGGGGGCTGTAGGACCCCCCTGGTGCAGGAAGCTCGAGTGCTCTGACAGTCGTGACGGCTCGGACTCGGGGAGAACAGTGCTGGGCTGGGAGAAGGGGGTTGAACAAAGTGGCTTTGTTCGGTGTAATCCTCCTGAGCTGCTTCCCGCCCCGTGGGGCTGAGGGGGTTTGGCACAGGATAAGCTGCACACACACACACGCACACGCACGCGCGCTGGGGCACGCAGGCTCCTCGCTCGCCATCCGGCTTGGCTCAACAGGGGCACATTCACCTGCCCAGGAATTTGCCACGTGCCTCCCATGACTGCTCCGGGAGGCACCCCAACGTGTCCTGGGGCCAGTTTCAGGGCATGCACTGCTGTGCAGCACGGTCTGGGGGTCACAAATGCATTTGGGAGCATGCGAGACTGGGATGAAGAGTGCAGTTCCATGGCTGCAGAGCAAGGCAGCTGTTTGTGCTCCCCAGCACCAAGGCCTGGGAACTCTCCCTCCACTGTCAGCCCCAGTGGATTCAGAAAACATATTGAGACTATCTGTGGCACAGAAATCATGAGGCGTGGGCCAACCAAAGGGATTTCTCTACCAAAGAGAAATTTGTTCTTCCCTTCAGAATGTTTTCCTCACACTTAATCTTAAGAAATAGCAGTTCCTCTCATTTTTTTTCTGAGACTGGCCAATCCAAGTCATGAGAGGCTTTTCCCACCTTTGCAAGTAGAAGATGGCCCACCATGGAGTGAGACAGTAACATGAGGGTGTCACAATTATTTAAGCTTGTCCAAACAAGGGAAAACACCAAGCATGCACTGTTACCATACTCTCCCTGGTGGTACAGTGCAGCCCTTTCCCAGGGTGATTTTTAAATATTCAGGCTTCTTGCTCTTCCCTTGAGGAATGGGTCCTCAGCCAAATGCAAGTGCTGCCCACCTGCACTGGGCTGTTTATGCCAGGGTGCGGAGGCCGAATTTAACCATCTCATTTCTTCTCCAACCATTTCATTTCTTCTCCAACCATCAGGCCGCCTGGTTGACGCTCTCAAGAACTATGAGGTGATCTTCTACCTGGCGGGCTCGGAGGTCGTGCTCTCCTCTCTCTTCCTGGGTGTCGCCAGCTACTGCTGCCTGAACCGAGGGAAGAAGGAGCCTCCCCCAGAGAACAACCCCTCTGCAGGAGGTGGGAGTGACACCGAGGAAGCAGAGTCCGACGTGCAGGAAGCCGAGGAGCACAGCAGTGACAACCACCAGCTGGGCCACAGCACTGACAATGCCGTGGTGGCAGCCAGCGAGGAGGCCAACCACGTGGCAGAGGAGCAGAGAGGGGAGGGAGGCGGCTGTCCCGCAGGGGATGGGGAGGTGTTGGCACGAGATGGCTGCAATGCTGACCAGATGGTGGAGAGGGACAGTTTTTAGCCAGGGCAGAGAACAGGGATGTATAAAACTGGCCTTGTTTGCAAGCACCTCAGCATGGGAGGGTAGGTGGGATGTGGGGAGCAGAAAGCTGGGACAAAGGCAGATGTAAGAAATAAGAGAGAGAGGTATAAGAATAGATGGTCCTTATGTACATATGTCCACAACCTACCCAGCGACATGTCTACTTGCATCCTGCACCCATGCTGGTACAACACAGGCTCAGAGCAGCCCAAACACCAAAAAGAAAAAAATAATAATCTTCTTTCCTCACTTTCAAACCAGCCCTGGAGAAAGTCTTCTGAAGAGGCTGCCAAGGACTCTCCTTTTCCTTCTGCGTTGTCACAGTACAGAACACAAACAATTAGAGACTCTTTGTAATCAGATCTGGTACGCTCTGTTCTGGTGTCAGTGTTTCCTTCATCCCACTTCCATGGTGTGGATAGTGTCAGTCTCACTGGCAGCAGGTTTAGGAGGCGATGTAACTCATAGCTACCACCCGGCCACCTCCAGGGGCCACCAGCGTGGGGGCAGACACCAGGTTCTCTGCGACAACTCCCTGGGAAACTGCCAAACTGGGAGGCCACCAGCCCTGGCCACCTCTGTCTGGCACACCTTTTGTGGATTGTAAAGCTAGGGCAGTGACACCTGATGCTGCTTTCCCAAGCAGGGAAGTGCTGTGTGAGAAGCTGCAGCTGAGGTACATGAAGAAGACACCTAAGAAAGGCTAATGCCATTAGGTGTGCAGCTACAGTACGGAGCCTCACTGACAGGAATAGCACCAAGCCAGCTTTATCTGGGCTCAAGTGAGTCCCGTTGACGTGTGAAGGGAACAACTTGGCCCCTGTGGGGGTGGGGGTTACAAGACAGGTAAATAACCATGTCCCTAGTGATTATCCACTGAGCAGGAATGGCGCCAGACATGCCTGTGTTTTCCTCTTAAACAGAGAAAACCTCCTTACATAAAGGAATCAAAGGTAAGGCAGAAGGACAAGCCCCAGTCCCTGAGTGCTGCTAACAAGGGTGCTGGAGCACGTGGTAAGGCAGGCATGACCCCCTCACCCCCCACTGCAGTGATGGATTTCTAGATTCAGAGAGGACAACCTTCCCTGGCATGCTTAAACCACTTCTAATCTCCTTTAGGACTGGATCTTTTATAAACACCCCTGGCCAAAGCTCTTTCTTCCGGTTTCCTGAACTGCTTCACCTCAGAGACCCTGGGGGAACCTGTGACTGTAACAAGGGATCAAAAACTAGGCAGAAGGCTACAGGGAAGGCTGCTCAGGAGCCACCAAAAGATGTGTTCCATTCCAGACCAGACTGATCACAAATGAAGGGGCAGCTGGCAAAGCCTGCAGGATCCATAAAGCCATTTAAACACAGCAGGGGAGTGGGGTCATGAAGGAAAGGGTTTTTCATTCTAGATGCTCCCAAACAAAAACAGCAGTAAATGATGAGCAAAATAAAGCTGTTGAAAAATGTCAGTTTAAGAAGTGATAGAAGAACTGGAAATTGGAGGGGAGAAGGTAAACCCCATGAGGCTGTACTCTGTCCCACCATAGCTAACACAACTGTTAGATCTGATTTTGAGCCAGTCATAGTGGTGACTCTGGGTTTTTTCCTATTCAAACTCACTTAGAAACATCCCAAATGAGACTAAATCCCGTAACAAACCCCAGATGCAAAGCTCTGGGAGAATGAGAGCAGCAGCAGCAAGGGTGCTGGAGCTCTGAAGGCATTGATCCAGTGCTCTCAAAGCTTGTTCTCCCTCCCCACAAAGTAAGATCACTGTTTCTGCTCGACCCAGTTGCTCTGCAGCTCCTTCCCCAGTAACCCCAGGCTGGGTTTCCCTTATTCACTAGTATGGCCTCCAAGGAGCTCACAACTTCCCAGAGGTCCAAGGTCCACAGCATGAAAAACAACTGCCCTTGTCAGCCAGGCTGGTCACTAGAACAAGGTCCCCTCTGTTTCCTTGTCACAAGTCAACATTTCTCAGTAAGCCTCCCGCTCTTCAGTCTTTTTCACAAAAGCAAAGAAAAGCCCTTAGGGTACAAGATTTCACTATAGACAGTGTTGCAAGATTCCCAGACCTCTTCCTAAAAAACCCAGCTCTGATGCTTTACACTTTGCCTCACTGGCTTTCAGGCAGACTCTGCTGGAGCGTTTTCAGTTCCTCTCAACTGCTCTGTGTTTTGGCACAACAAACAGCTCTGAAAGAGGATCAGGGACTTAAGCACCAGCTGAAGCTTGTGATGCAACAGCTGAACTGTGTGGAGAAGCCGACCCTGGAGGGGCACAGGGATGCCACTCTGGCAGGACTGAGGCACCTGGTGGCCTTTAAAAGGCTGGTGTTCCCCTGGGAAGCTAAGATGCAGAGAAGCTGGTATTACTGAATGATTGGCCTTGCTACAGGATTTATAATTCTTGTCCTCTGGAAATCTGTGCTGCACTGACCATCACAGCCTGGTATAGAGATTATGAACCAGTATGAGAAGAAAAAAAATGGCCAGCACATGACACCCATCTTCCCAATATTACAATTAAAACCAATGGAAGATAAGCAAACAACTCTCTTACAGGAAAGGCATGAAGGACATGAAATGAAATGTCACATATTTCTTTATTACAGACAATAGTCACTACATCAGTCTGTTTAAATTCTCCAGAGCAGCTTGGCCATGGATGGCTTTTTTCCAGGCACCCACAAAGATGAATAAGCTTCAAAAACAATCAAAGAGAAACACAAATCCAAAAAAAAAAAAAATCTTGATCATAAATTAATGCCCTTAAATAACTTCTCCCACAACCACTAGAATATAATGACAGAGAAGTCAAAACCCCTGCCCCAAGAAGAACACCATTCCTGGCAGTTGTGCTGCCCACTAACAGAGAAAGTGCCATCTGCATCTGGGATTGGCCCACAGGTATGGAGGGAGAGGAAGAGAAAAGGAAGGAGGAAAGAAGCAGTCTCACTTACCTCAGCTTTCTTTTCCCCCTTCCCTTGTGCTTGGGAATGGGAGGATAGCTACTGCTGCTGGCTGGCCCAGAGGCAGCACAAAATAGTTGTGCAGGGAGGAGAGCAGGCTAGTCATTCTTTACACTAAAACAAATTCCAAAGTCTCTGCCTAAGAGCATGTCCTCCTCTCTCCACATGGCTTTGTGTCTCCTTTCTAGCTTAAAGATGGGGTACTTCCATCATGCTTCTAAGGTGGATCCTCAGAAGGAGCTTGAAAACAGCAAGCAGTGATGCTGACATTTTCCCACAGCACAAGGGGAGGACGGAAGGGGGCTGCTCTCACCATTTGTAATCACCTACAAACCCGGAACCAGCTTCCATGTGCTGGAGAGGAGGGGTGCTGCCATGTGCTCAGCAGAGTCCTGTCTGCACAGAGGCACATGGCGGTGTGGGAGCGCCTTTTCCTGCCCACACCTCAGCACCCAGGCTCAGTAGCAGAAGTCTCCAGGGGCAAAAAGAATATGCAGAGAAACAAGCAAAGGAAAAGAGGGGAAAGCAGAGGTTGGTCCCAATCCAACCAGCTACCCCCACCAAAAGCAGAGGAGGAATCCCAGGCTGGACACAGAGAAATCATGGAGGATGAATGACCATGAGGAATACATGTTTCCATAACAGTCTGCAAAGTCCTTCCTCTGGCCAAGCTGGCACACTCAGGCATCATCAATGAGCTTCTCTCCATTTGCATCCTCCCTCCCGCTACCCTCTCTCTCGCTTTCTTCTTCTTCTTCTGCCCCATCTGTGTACGTGTCCTTCTGCCCATAGCTGAGAGTGGTGCGGGCAAGGTCCACCTCGATGGGGAAGACGTCGGCGTCCCGGAGCACGGCGTAGCAGTCATCGTAGTACTTGGACATTGTGGAGACAAAACGCTGCAGCTGGAACACGATGTCCTGCACTATAGTGGAGACATGTTGGGGGGGAAAAATTGTGAAAATTCCCTTCCTAAACAGTGTGAAGGCTGCGATCAAGCCTCCCTTACCAGTGTTAGATACAATCCCCTACACATTAATCCCTTTTGGTGCCTCAGGGCTGATGTCTTGGGCACAGCCACAAAGGAGTTCTTCAGCAAAGAAGAACTGAGCCATCTTCTGAGCTAAAGCAAAGGAGGAACACAAAGGCCAAAGTCATGTCTGCTGAACTCAGCAGTGGCACTCACCATGTTTCTGGTCCAGGAGCTCTATTTTCTCCAGCACATCCTTCCTCATCTTGGCAAAGCGCGTGCGAGCCTCCTGACGGCAGCGCAGGACGAGGCGGTACTCGTAGTTCCCAGTGCTGACCCGGTAGAGGGGCTCACCCAGAGCCTGCCAAAAACATGGCACTGTTTTAGACTCCCACAACAGTGCCTGTACACACAGCCTGCCTACCAATGTGGACTCACAACAGCCTGGGGTTATTACAGACCTCTCAGGCTCACAGGAATTGCTGTCAGGAAGCAGGAACCATGAGGAATTCTGAGCCATGTCAAAAACTGGCAGTCAGTGGGGCCACTTTGAAGGCCAAACACACACCAACCATGATAAAGAAAAGCATCACGACTAAGCAAATAACAAAAGGACAGGCACCTTTCAGACCAGCATGGAGAGGTGGCATGGCTTCCTACCTGGACTAGTAAGACAGGCATTAAGAACAAACAAGTTTATATTAAGCACATAAAAAATCTGCCCTTGTCTGTAAGGGTTGCCCTGTACGGATTGCATGATGAATACACAGGGAACCCTCTGGTATCTTCAACCATCCAGACACAATGCTGGAAACCAACAGGGTGGGACCTATACATTGTCCTGCAAAAAAGTTTGGAAAGGATTTGGGTCTGCCAGGACTGAAGCATCCTTCCCTTGCAGCTGGTAAGCACAGCATACAGAAAAATCTGTGCTACGGACTACAGCTCGCTAACCCATGCTGCAGGTACCAAAACCCGAAGATGCCACTCTGCTGGGCAAGACTGGGATTCTTTCCTTCCCATTTAGAAGGGAACATATAATGAAAGCTTCTGTTAGGAGCTTGATTCCTTCCTGGCACTTGGAAACTAGGCATTCCAAAATATCAAATGCCTAGGACTAGTTACTTTTTGCAGGAAAACTTGAATTTATGGGACACCTTTAGCTATTTTAAACAGGGCTGTTAAGGATTAAAGTCCTAAAATTCTAACCTATAAACCCCCTACTGTAAAGAGATCCTTTAATCAATTTTCTTCACTTACAAATGCAGTTTCACATGCATTTTGCTGCAGAGAAGCTAAATCTCCATTTCTCAGAAACAAGTCCAGAATTAATGATAAGCTGTACAGTACACACAAATGGAATCTGTGAAGATAACACCTTAATCCTCCTTACATAACCTAATAGTACTTAAACACTGAGAAAGGCAACCACTGAGCAAACACGCTGCAGTGCTTCCCAGGTAGCATTTAAGGATCCCTTCTTTCTAATACATTAAGAACAAACGTATGTAATTGCTTAGGATGCATTCACTAGTTTGGGTGCTGACAGGCACAGGAGTGCTTTTGCAATTCTAGTGGTACTCACAATGCAGCTGTACTCTTCATCATCCATCTCTTTGACTTTCAGGCAGTAAGACTTCGCAGAATTAAAGATAAATAAAAAAAGGCAAAACAAGAAGGAAAAATTAAAAAATAGAAACAACTTCATCATCACCCATACCCATGAGATTGTACCATTCTAAGCCTTCCTTCAGTGGTAGAGACACTGAAAAAAGTGGGAAAAATCCTGTGTTCATCTACTCTTTGGGAAAAGACAGTACAAGAAAAGTATGAGATGGGAATAAATAAAGAGGGAAAGAAAAAGATTAATTGCAGGAAGGATTGATGTAGGAAGAGATGCTGCCATATGGCCTTGCTTTAGGGGTGCAGCTCCAAATACTTCTTTCAGTAGGTGAAACAAAACAGATTCCTACAGTTACAGAACAGACACTAAGCAACTTTACCCTTTTTGGGCAGAAAACAAGGGGTGAGTGGAATGAAGGAGGAAAAAAAAGGCAAGGTCTAAACTAAAGCAAATATGATTTGACAGTTGTTTACTTTGGCTAAAGACAGATTTTGGACAGATTGTCCAAAATTGCCTGAACAATATGGACTGGGGAGCTCTTTAGAGGAGTTCAAGAGCCTAAGTTGCAGAGGAACTCTAGAAATACATCAGGAAATAATTTTGATCATGTAGAAAATAAGTCATGTGGGTTCTGTGATACCTTTCTTACCAGTGAGAAGTGTTAGTTAAAAGCAGACATCTGAATCTGAGTTTTCTGGCAGTAAACAAAGAACTGGAAAAAACAGGGCATTCTCTCATGGATTGTGGAAGGATGGATATGAGATCATACAGGCTAGATGTGACTTTCAGGATGGTTCTATGAAACTTAATTTCAACCAGCACTTAGAAAGAAAAAAAAAACAAACCAAGCAGCTCACCAAATATTCAAACTTGACATCCAGATATTTTTTGATAGTCAGCCTTGTGTCAGGAATGGCTTTATTCAGATAGGTATTCAAGTCAGTGAGCATCTGCAAGGGAAACACCTTGTTACTGAATTAAGACTAAAAAGCAAGACTACAATTCAAATGCAACCTTCTATCCAGCACAGGTCATGGGGCTGCCTCAAGGTAACTCTTCTTTGAACTACAGCATATTTGAAAGAAAATGTTTGATCATGATTCAGAATGGTTAGAATTTCCACTGCTGTCACTGGCAAGTGGTTCCAGTGTTAGAGATACTTGCCTCATTTCTAGCCTGGATTCATCTGCTTTTGACTCTTTTTATTTTCAGCTGGTCCTGAAAACAGCTCTCCCCGATCCAAAGTTTCAGGACCCAGCATTGTCCATCCAACACAGCACTGAAAGTGTGACCAAATCAACACTAAATTCTCTCTTTGCTAAACTAAGTGCACAGATCCCCTGGGGACTCTCACTCAAATATATTGATTGAAATCCTTACATTGTTCCTGGGCTGCTTATCTGAACTCTTTTAGTGACATAACGCAGTTAAGGGTACCAATATCAGGTACCACTGATCAGACCACTCCCTCATCCCCAAAAGAAAAAGAGAGGAATATATTCATGTGCAGAAGTCATAGGGATAAGATTGATATATCCATTATGTTACCTCTCAGGTTCAATATGAAGAGAATTCCCTGAAGGAAAGCAGATACGGATCACTCTTCTCATAATGAATGAACTTTTAAGATCACACCTTTAAAAACAGACTCCCCTCTTCTCCAGACCTTTTACTCCTATGGTTAAATTCTTTACCGGCTTAATAGTTTTCAGAAGGTGAATCCCAAACTTCTCAATGTTGCGATGGGCATCAGCAAATTTCACAAAGGCTTCACTGGCAGCTGGTTGTGGCTCCCGTACACCAATGACAGAGAAAACATCTCCAAATGCTGCATGAGCAGAATAAATACAGACAGATGAACAAAGAGGTGAACCCTGAGAAAAACCTTACCTCCAGTGTTAGAACTCCCTCCCATAACCTTACAGTTATTTGGGGGATGACGCTACATACTCCCTTAAAGACCAGAGTTTGGCAGGGCATTTCCCCAATGTCTCATGTGAAAGACAGGGCCTATGTTAGCACCATGACTGGTAATGCAGGAGAGCAGCCCCTCCCAGTTTATTTCTGCAACCCTTAGTTTCCTTTGAATGAGGGAATCACACATCTAGGTACTGACAAAAGATTTGTGCTCCTTTTGCTCAAGATTCTTTACCTCTGTGCGTCTGAGATAGCTCAAAAAAAGCTCTGAGAAGACTCTTGGTGTGCTCTGTCAAGCCTGTGACGGAAGCCAGAAAAAACATTTAAGTCACTTCACTGAAACATAATGGAGGTATCCTTCTCTCCCATCCAGTGTCAGATGGAATATCAAGTTTACCTTTGTATAACTCTGCAGTCCTCTCCAGCTCCTCTAACCTCTTCACTAGTCCATCTAAATAGAAGCAAGAACCAGAATACAGAATTATAACAGTCACATTCAGGACATAGTTAAGACCTGACTGGGTGGAAAAATACTGGTTTCTTATATTTGGTTCAAACTTCCCTCACCCCTCAAGACCTGTTCTGTGATACAGCATGGGAAGCTTTTAAAATGACTGCAAACTTATTTTATAGTGTGGGGGTCATCACCTATTGGCATTCACTAAGCTGGTCCCTGCTTTAAATTAATCTGACCTGAGGTAACATTTAAGTGGCTACAAGGACAGGCTGTATCACTCAGGAAGGGCAGAGACAACCACAACAGCGAGGCAGAGCAGAAGAAAAGAATGTGGACCATGCAACCAACAACAAAAATCAGGCAGACATAGGAGAGTAAGTGCTCCATTAGGAAAATGTCCTCCTGAACAACACTCACCATTGCAAAGTATGGCTCGGCTTAACCCCAGGGCATCCGCTGTCCCCGAGCTCATGTTCTCTACCAGTCGGTGCTTCACCTTCTTCAATACTACAGGCCAAAACAGAGTTACAAACCAGCATCAGGGTCACTTCCATGGGCATGAAAAGCTCACCAGCACATGTCACTGTTTTGCCAGGCACTGGATGAACTACACTTAACTCAGTGTTGAGGCAGCAAGCAGAAAGAATTCCATAGAAACAGGGCACCCTGGTCCAGCCATGCATGACGCATATTCTGACTTGCCTATCTGCTCTGTTCTCACATCCTAAACACTTCAATGGATAGAGCTCCAGCAATTCTTTTGGAAGACTGTCCCAACCAATCACTTTGCTATAGCAAAGCACTTATCTTAGTATTTATGAACTAAACTTTGCTTATTCTATCTGCTGTATTACTTCAGCTGATGTCAGGAGATGAGGCTGAAAGACAACCAGGACTTAATGCTCATCATTGTCCCTTTGCTTACTTTTACCTTTTGAATCCTAGCTAAACCCTTTCGCCACCTCTTGATAGACTTTCTGTCTTTGGTGGTCATACCCTGCAAACTCCTAGAAACATCTATGCCACCTCTGGAACCAGATGACTCAGTCACCTTTATTTACAGGCAAACTTGACTACAGATTCCAAGAACTCAGCTGAGGCCACAGTGCTCTGGAAAATACCATATTCTCATCACACTACTGTTTTCCCAGAAATCCATCTCACTACTCATGATTTTCCATAACTCCTGACAATTTCTTAGCACCATAATCACCAGGAAAAGAAATGAGAGCAAAGAGAATGGATATGTTTTGCTGAAAGTGAGAAAGGCACGCCATATAAAGGAGACAGCTGTGTAGGCTTAGTTCAAAACCAGACACATTGTTTTAGCAATAAAGGCTCTCCTCTCTCCCATAAAATTCATGTTTGTACCAAATTCAGATAGGTAGAAAGGCATTTCATCACTGTTCGCCAAGCTTAGAAATCACCAGAAATGCCTTTCAACTGACCAATTTCTGTGTACGTCTAAAAACAGGTCACCGTAACTTACATCTATTAAAAATAAATTAATTAAATTATTATGCAGTTGAGATTGAACATCTATGCTAAACACAGCACAGAAAAACAAGCCCACCACAACAACAGTTAAGTCTTGATTTAACTTACAAGCCTATTTCAAGAAGTCAGGGAAGGTTTTTTTTTAAACCTATAACTCTCTTTGACCATGTCCATTTGAAGATGACTGAGTTAACAGCAAGAAAGGAAACAGAATTTCACTTTGGTTTTAGCTGGGACCAACCTTTCACCCCTCCACATTATTTTAACACTCCAGGGAGAAAGAAACCAGTCTTACCAATATCCAAGGACTTGCCCTGCTTTGGATCAGCCTGAAGCTTGTTGTAGTGTATTGTCACTTCTCCCTGCAGAGAGAGCAAACCCCAAACTGCTGTGCTGGCAGCAGGCAGCAGTGGCTCCCTTTACCTGAGGACAATAAGCTGCCAACTATGACCCAGAAGCTGCAGTGGCCCCCTCCTACCTCTCACCTTTACCATCTGTATCATCTTGGCCACCTCCACTTTGGTCTTCCCTTTGACGGACTTGCCGTTGACTCCTGTGATCTCATCCCCAGCGGCCACGGTGCCATCCAAGGCTGCTGGAGTGTTGTCAAACACCTGTCAAATACAGGGAGTCTGGAACCAGGAGGAATGGCAGTGCAGAGCTAAGAGCACAAACCACACAGCTGCACTCCTCCCATTTAAGTCACTTTTACTTTGTGGCAAAGCTGCAGTTTTCCCCCTTTCCAAATCAAGAGGTGGGCTGATCAACTTGTTCTCTCAGGAAGTTCTTGCCCCGAGGATGTGCCTCCTCAAGCACAGGATTTCCTGATGTTGGGACTGTTCCCCTGGGAATTCTAACATGCTCGCCAAGGAGAAGGATAATTCCAGAAGTCTTAATTTAGTTATTCCACACCCACTAGGTACTGGAGTAAGGAAATCTTTTCACTGGGAAGTGAGATGTCATCTCCCACTTTGAGAAAAACAAACAGCATAGGGCTCTCTCTCCACACTTCCCAACTCTCAGGCCAACACCGTTTTAAAAAGATGGCTTATTCTTCCTCCCCAGGTGCCCACCTGGACAATGTAGAGACAGGGGCAGTACTGTGCTCCTCCCCCAATGCTGATCCCAATCAGGTTCTGAGAGTCCTTCTTGAGGGTCACTGTCCCAGGTACGGTGGGGATGCCCCTACAAAGAGAAAAGAATAGCTGAACGTGTAGGCAGTGCTGCCTGTGTATGAAACAACTCCGGTATCTGAGCCAGTACAAATGGAAAACACCATGGATTTACTCCTTCACCTCTGCCAGAGTCTATCAGCACGGGCCATCAGGGAGACCTTCTGTGCTGTCTTTTTCTTGGGGTTGCATGCAAGGATTAGAGGTGGAAGAGACACCCTCATCCACTGCCAGGCACTGGACAAACACTATCATGCTTTAGAGTGTTTCATCTACACTTAATGCTGGAGTGAGAGGACAGCTCGAACAGCATAAATGTGATGCAAATCAAGTGCTCTGTGTTAAATGCAGGGCAGTCACTGCAGAGCAACACAAACATTTTCCTTTGCTCATCCCCGGTCTCCAGAGGGAGCAGTAAATCAGCACTGAACAAGAAGTCTGATGTTCAGCACACAGTGTCATGCACAGGTAGATTTATCAGCTCTCATTAGGTCCTGGCTCCAAAGCCTACTTCTATTGTTAGAAACACCAGGAAAAGAAAAGTGAAATACTCACAGCTTATCTTCCTCAATATCATAGTCCAAATCTGCAAACATTGTTTTGGTTCAGTGGAGTCCGTTTGTCTGAAGCTGCTTATTCCAAACTCCCTGAGAAGAAAAGAACAGAATAAACCAAATAAACGAATGATTGCAATAGAAAAAAAACCACAAAAACAGAGAACCAACCTGCCACCCTTATCCATCTCCTTTTTCTTTTTTGGAATGCCACATTGTGGCCTCTGCTCATACATCAAAGATGAGAAACGAGTCAGGTGTCCCTACTTCTCTGCTCTGCATGCGACAGGAGAAAGTCCTCGAGTTTGAACGCTGCACGTTCCAAACCCAAGACTGACACACGTGCAGCATTTCCAAAGCACAGAATAAAACGTGGTCCTTTCGAGAGCTGCTTCTTCCCACGCTGGACCCGCACCACGGCCGCTAAAGACACCCAGGTTTATCCCCGCATCCATCGCACACCTATCCCCATGTTCTTGGCCTCACAGCAAACCACGCCACTTCCTGACGTTCACCGCCTGTCTCTGGAGACCGTGTTTAAGCTTTTCACACAAAAAGCTCATTATTTCCCCATGCACAAAGCCCGGTCCCGTTTAATTTGGGGCAGTAACCAGTGGGCACGTTTAGGTTCCGCCCACGCTTTGGCAGCACCCACAGCACGGTGACGCCGCGGCGGTGGTCGCCTCCAGCACAGCCGACCCTGCGGGGCCAGGGCTTCACGGCCAGCTCACCGGGCCGCACTCCCCGAGGCGGGGCAGGGGCTGAGGGCAGGGCCCGGGGCTGAGGGCAGGGGGTGAGCGCAGCCCCCGCCCCAACCCAGCCCGCCCGGCGGGGCCGTGCCCGGGGCAGCCGCGGGGGGGCGTCCCTGAGGGGCCCCCAGCCTCACCGGAAGCGGCCGCACGACGCCCTCAGCCCCTCGGCCACGTCACTGCCGGCGCCGCCCGGAAGCGCCCGCCCTGGCCCCGCCCCCCGCCGCGTTGCCATGGGGACGGGCCCGCACCAACACCCGGCACTGGCGCCGCACGGAGCGGGACGAGCGCAAGACGGCAGGGACATCCTGTCCCGAGTCAGGAATGGTGTGGCCAGCAAGGCCAGCGAAGGGACCGTCCCCTTGTATGCAGCACTGGGGATGCCCCACCTTGAATCCTGTGCTCAGTTCTGGGCCCCTCACTGCAAGAAGGACATTGAGGTGATGGAGTGTGTCCCGAGAAGGGCTATGGGGCTGGGGAAGGGGCTGGAGCACAAGTCCTGTGAGGAGCAGCTGAGGGAGCTGGGTCTGGTTAGGGTGGAGAAAAAGAGGCTCAGGAGTGACCGGATCACTCTCTACAACCCCCTGAAAGGAGCTTGTGGCCAGGTAGGGGTCAATCTTTTCTCCCAGACAACCAACAGAAGGACAAGAAGACACAGCCTTAAGCTGGTTTAGGTTGGACATTAGGAGGATTTTTTCACAGAAAGTGATTAGACATTGGAATGGGCTGCCCAGGGAGGTGGTGGAGTCACCGTCCCTGGAGGCGTGTACGGAAAGCCTGGATGTGGCACTCAGTGCCGTGTTGAGGTTGGCAAGGTGGTGTTCGGCCGTACACTGGACCCGTGATCTCACAGATCTTCTCCAGCCTAACTGATTCAGTGATTTTGGGAAGCTGGTTGGCACAACCACCCCCAGTGGCCCGAGGAAGCAGCGGATGGCAGCGGATGTGGCAGCCAGTCAGCCCAGCTGTGTGCAGAGCCACTGCACTGCCACGTGTGCGGCAGGATCGCCAGGCTGCCGCGCGTCCCCCTCCTCTGCCGTGTGCCTGGGAGCAGTGCTTGGGTGTGCAAATAGTTCTCCTGCCTCTCCATCGTGACAGCACCATCACCCGGAGAATGCTTTGGCTTCCCAGGGAAATGTGGTCGCTGTGTGTCATCTTTTCCAGCTGCTCCTGGCTTCCGGGCAACTACCAGGCTGCCAAACCCGACTGACTGACGCAGATCCAAAACAAAAAACACCAACATTGTACTCTTTGAAGTGAAAACTCGTCCGTGATTAGGAGCAAGGACTGGCCCGTGACGATGACCTCTCTTGCTGGCTGAGAGGGTGGGTAGTGTTTGCAACCCCATGAGCCTCTTGTCTGCATACATCAAAATGCTGACTGAAGCCACCCACAATGCTGCACTACAAGGGCAAGAGTGTGTTGTTAATAATAATTTGGAAGTCCTGGGTCTAAGATGTGATTTATTCATGAAGGGAAGCTGAATGAGAAATGCAGTCCTTCAGGTGGGAGCTCTCTGAAGAAAAGAGACTGACGTCCTGGCCCTGGCCACTGACAGGAGTTTTACATCAGTGAAGCTCCAGAATTGATGAGCCAGACCCTGATCTCTGCAGGAAGAGCTTGCTGGGGCTTGGCAGCGCAACACCACCTGACTGTGGCTGAGGGTGATATGGAGAAGACCGAGCCAGACTCTTCTAAGGGCTTTTGCACAGCTAAATACAAGAGGAAGGGGTTGCAAGCTGCAGGATGGAATCATAGTGCAACAAAAGGGAAAAGAAATCACTATGAGGATGGGCAAGCACTGTTACATCAGCCCAGAGAGGTGGTGGAATATCCATCCCAAGAGACAGTGACAATTTAGCTGGACAGATTCTGCGATGCCGCGGTCCTGAGAGACACCCTGTAAGACCAGCAAAGAGGTCACCGCGCAGAAC
This sequence comes from Eopsaltria australis, assembly GCA_034509425.1. Classification (NCBI taxonomy): domain Eukaryota; kingdom Metazoa; phylum Chordata; class Aves; order Passeriformes; family Petroicidae; genus Eopsaltria; species Eopsaltria australis. The sequence goes on along the minus strand of JAVTVJ010002289.1, from coordinate 77,168 downwards.
CCTCCCCAGAGCTCACAGCTAACACAGAGAGTTCACTGAACAAATGTCGCACAGGCAGACCTCGAGCCTGCTGTCCCTCCCACGCCCCGGCCCGACTGCTCCGTGCGGCAGGGGCCGCGTGTCCCGGGGGCTTCGCAGGGTCGGGGCCGTGTGTCCCCCTGCTGTCCCCGCGCTGTCCCCCTGCTGTCCCCGCGCTGTCCCCCTGCTGTCCCCGCGCTGTCCCCGCGCTGTCCCCCTGCTGTCCCCGCCGGCCACCGGCTGGCCTCCATTTCTAAGGGAGGAGCGCCACCGTGTGGTCACTGCCCGGAACTGCTGCTGCAGGAGGGAGCCTGGATTCCGGGTTTGCGAAGGTGGGAAATTTCTGCTATCTTACTGCAAGGGCGGAAAGAGGGGGTTTTCGCACTCACAGAAGAGCACCTGCGTAATGTGAATAATTTCCTTGCGCCCGAAGGGATTGCTCAGAGCCTTGCGCGTTGGCTGGGTATCAGACTGGTTAAAAGAAGTTGCAGGACCTAATTTCTCCTGCTGTCCACTTCTGCTACTAGAGCTGCACGGGAGATGAACAAGCAGTGAATGTTTCCTTTGCTGGCAGCTCCTGCCGTTCAAAAGAAAGACAATAAGCAGAACTGGCCCGAGGTGAGAAACTAGACATGCTGACACTGACAAGGCCAAAACCTGTAGGTCTGATGGGCCTTGCTTTGTGCTGCTCCAGTGAAGTGTGCACATTGTGCATGTCCTTCACTACATCCCTGAAGCATCAGCCTTTGTACACGTGTGCTGGCTGACCCTGCCTTTTGTTCACAGCTGCTCCAAAGTGTCCTAGATTGATTGGCTTCTCTCTGTGTGAGATGGAGGATGAACCTGCATGTACCCTAAAGCCATATCTGTCTCAATAGTAGAAATCCAGCCGATCGCCTTCTCCCAAGGGGAGAAGTAATGAATTGCTGATGAAAATGGTTACCTAAATTCCAAAAAAGTAAGGCTAGCCAGCATTTAAAAGAATTCCAGGAAGCTATTAATTTTCAAGAACAGGTCTGATTACTTGTATCAAAAATATGAAATGCAGATTTCTCTTGAAAATTTGGCTCCCTGCTTACAGTCTACCAATAGGGCTTCAATCGAGAGGGCTTAGTTTGCACACGCAGAGATTTTTCTATCCCCAAGTACACCATCCCTGAAAAGTTTGAGAGTCAAAACTCCCTTCTGCTTGTCTTTCATCACGTGTAATAAGAAGACTGCTAGCAGATCACACGTTGCATGACTGGTTAGCTTCTTGGCACTCAGATGAATTTCTGTGTACTGGGGCTGTGCGAATCTCATGTTTCTGGCTGCTTTTCTGCTACTGTTTTCAGTGTCAACACAACTAACTCTGGACTAACATCCTCCTTGATTGCTGTCCCTTGAGCCATGTTGTCTGTTTTTGGGGGAACTTCTAGTGAGGAGGTGTGGGGATTGTATTCCCTGCCCATCACTGCGCAGCCTGCCTGCCCCGTCCCTACCCTACTGGTGCTGGGTGCTCCAAACACCTGCAGCAGCCTCTCTATGGGGCAGGTGGGACATGGCCCTGCTGGGGTGAAATAGGGGTCTGCTTTCACAGGGTGTTTCTGAAATTTCCTGCATTGAGGATTCTCCGAGGTTTATCCAGAGGGAAGCTGGTGAAATGGACAATGCTGTGTAGCAGATGCGCTGTATTTCCATGTGCACCAAACATGTTTCAGTGCCCCTGGACTTTGTTCTCACAGATTTCCTCTCTCCCAGCCAAGGAGATAGGTCTCAGGGGCATCTGGTGCAGCTATTACCTCTGTGAAAGTATTACTCGCAAAATCAGTACTTGCAACCTGAAAAACCTTAAAGGCAACTTAAAGCCTAGTGAGTTTTCTGAGACCCTGCATGAGCCCTGGCTTGGCTGATGATTTTTTATTTGTAAGGCAATTTTCATCCTTTCCATTCCAGGGGCATGACCACACACTATTGCACAGCCCAGTGGCACCACTGGTCTGGCAAGGCGCTATCAAAGCTCATGGTCCTTGGGATGAGCCTTTGGGATGTTGAGCTGCACAGCGGAATAGCGACAGGGTATATGGGGGACCACATCTCATGAGCAGTAGCAGAGTGTGGGGTGGGAAACAGGCAGAGATTTGCCCTCGTTATGCATGGGTCTAACATGCCCAATTACCCCGTCCTCTCCTCACCTCTGCAATGTAAAAGACTGTTGTTGAGAGTGGTCATAATTCATGGTGAACACCCTGCCTCCCCCTTACTCCTTTCACACCCACTGCTCTCCATTTTCCTTCCAGAAAAAAATGTGTCTTTGATGAAATGAAATGGCTCAGTCAAAGAACCCCTCAAATGGTTGGGGACCCCTGCAGTTGGCCACCCTTGCCCACTTCCCAGCTCTATTTCTGGTCGAGTTTGGAGTTTAAGTGGGCTGACCTTGTGCCCTGACTGCCCTGGGGGTCAGTGATGAAAGCGGATGGAGGCTTCACAGTCAGGTCTCTTGTGTGTGACTCTTTTGTTCCCAGGACAAGAGTGTGCAGTGCCTGGGACAGTGCTTAATTGTTTGGGGGCACTGCTTTACCCGTCATGCCCTTCCCCGGGTGGCCCCAGCCCTTCTTGCTCATGCGTGGGAGGGAGGCAGCTTCCCCACTCAGGGTAAGGAGGAGGAAACAGAGTCTGGATTACTCGCCATCATTTCTGGCTGTTTATCAATCTGTGTAATAAATTTTGCAGAGTGCCAGAAAGCAGAAAGAGAAAGAAAGGTTAAAAAAAGAGAACTTCCTGGCATTTTGTGACTTCTGTCTGTCACTGGGTGTATCCTCCATTGTCCTTCTGTGCAGACAAGAGCAACATCACCTTCTCCCAGCCACTTCCTATGTCTATCCACTGTGCTCCACGGGATTCACCCCATCACTGAGACCTCCCTCTGCCCTTCTACAGGTGTTTAATGGGGGAAGTCCTGTGTCAGGCCTAAGGCACTGGGCTTAGTCCAAGTGGAGGCAAAGGGTTCACAGCAGGGAGGGCAAAAACTTTGCGTTGATCTTGTGGGTGAGCAAGCCCAGGTCTGGATACACTGAGGCTTCTAGAAAGCTATTTTTTACCAGACCTGAGCTGGGCACCACACCTGGCACTACCCCAAGGACATGCAAAGGAGTGCTGGGTTTTCTGTAGGTATACTTGGGCAGGGGAAGGATGGGACAACCTGTGGGTGTGATGATTAACTGAAGGTTTACAAAAGCTTTGCCTGGTGGAGGTAGGTCAGCAGAGCTCAGCACAATCATGTAGGAAGCATTGTACCACTCAATACCTCTTTGGCTGCCTCCTCAGCATCTTTCTTTTCACAATGAGTCCTTCCTGTGCTTTACATCTTCATTAGAGCTGGAGATTGGGGCAGGAGCCTCCACAGCAGGCCCTCCCCTCTGTGATTTCGGGGAGTGACTGTGCAGAGGAAATGGATAAAAGGAGCCCAGGGTCAGGGTTTAATTACCCCATTGTGTGCAGGGATGAGTGATGGACAGAGGCTGTCAGTGGGTCACTGATTAGCTGCCACAGAGCAGACAGAGAAGGGGGGAAATGTGATGAGCCTCTGGGACAGGCCAGTGTTGGAGAGAGCTGTGAGACATGGAGATGGCAGCTTATTGTGCGAGACACTTTTTCTTTTAGTTGTTTCCCCAGTCTTTCATCCCATATTTGTCCCAGCTCCATCAGGATTCCTGTGGGCTAAAATGCCTCCTGCTGTGTGGTGGCTGGTTCATGGGTTAGGGACAAGGGATACCTGCTGGGGTGGCAGGTCCCCTGGAGGGATGGAGAAGAAGGGATGTCTCCTACCAACTGTGGCGATTTCATGTCTCCCTGTGGCAAGGTGGCAAGGAAGGATGGAGGGAGTGAAGAAGGGAAGGACTAATGAAAGCACATGAGGGAAGGGAAGGGAGAAGGATGAATGAAATGGCTACTGGCAGGTGAGGTGTAATACACAGATGTGTATTACACAGACCTTCCCTCCTGCTCCTCTGTGCAGGGGGGGAAGGTCTCCTTCAGCGAGATCAGCCCAATCAAAGTGCAAACCAGGCTGCCTGTTTTCAGCCCTACTTCTTCACCAGTGCCTCCTTTTGACATGGCTGAATTCCTCAGGTAATAAATCTGTCTGGCATCTGTGGAGTCTGGTACTGAGAGAGACCAGTTTTATTCTCTTGGCAGATTTGGTGACCTAGTTCTGTGTAGCAGTATGCAGAAGAAGCAAGTTTCAGCAAGTCTTAGCTCTTCTTCTCCTAATCCCATAGGTAATTCCGCCTCCTCTCCTTCTCACCCTCATATTAAGCCCTTGTTCCTCATCCCACCATGCTGTCTCTGAGCCCAGCGTCCCTTTTCCCACATTTAGACAACTCAGTCAACTTATATCCCTGACCCTGCCCTCAGTCCTGCCATACAGTGTCACACCTAATATTCTTCCACCAGTCCTGTTACCCTTGGTCTCAAGACTCCTCTTTCTTCTCCTTTTCTCTACAATCCCTCTACACATCCTCTTTTGAAGTCTGACCTTCAGTTTCTACCTCCATTCACAGTTGTCCCCCAAGGTCATGCTTCCCATGTCCAGTCTCCCTATCACTCCTACCCTTTCCTCTCCCATTCTTGCTTTTCCTCACTCATCCCTTACCCCTCTTTCCTGTCCCCTTCACCCCTGATCTCCCAGGGTTGTTTGCGTGAATAATTTCTGGAATCATGAGATCACTGTTTTTTTCTGTCTCTGTCAGTGGGAACATCACATTAAGGAGCATGGATAAGTGACCGGGGGCCATTGGGGTGACTCTGGCACCCCCTCTCCCCACCCTCCTTACCCCCCTCTTCTTCTGTATCAAAGGAAGCTTTGTTGTCCAAAAGCAGAAAGAGAAAAGTAGATAAAATGCAGAACATGTGATCTCATTTGCTTTATTTAGCCATCCAGCTATCCCTCCCCCCTTTTATTGATTCATCCAAAATTATCTAAGTAAGAATCCATAATCCATCCTTGGGCTTCTCATTTGTGAAAGAGATGGTGGTAGACTCTTTTTTCCAAAGGGACTTCAACAGCTGACCTCTTGGTCTCCACCGGGTGCAAAGATGACCCTGATGGGGCTCTCTAGACAGTGTAATGCCTTTGATTACAGTAGTCTTGGCATCAGGAGTGTGGCATCCCACCATGTGAAGGAGAATTGAAGCAGGGAGAAGCAAATCCTTTTCCTTAAAGTTTCACCATTGCTTAGTGGGGGATTCCAAGAGTATCTAGGAATGCATTGCTTCATCAGGGGCACTGCTTGGTAGTGATGTTTAAATTTGCAGTGTTAGATGTACAACATTTCAATTAACCAGTTTCTGGATCTTCCAGGGACTTGTTTCTTTGACAAGGGTAAAATTCTTCATCTCAGGGTGCTTTGGTTGTCTTTTGTGAAGGAGATGATCAGTGTTTATTCACCAAGGCTGGCTGCACACTCCTGGTGAGCACCCTATACGATAGAGCTACTGTGGGAGTGGTGGGGTACAGCTGGGGTTGCAAGAAGGATCTCTGTGTTTTATGTCAGGATTCATTTAGATGCTATCAAGCCAGGAGGCTGGAAAAAGGATTATTATATATTCCTTTGTTGTTACATATTGGATGAGTTTGAAGCTTTCCAGCAAAAGCTGCCCTGCACACTGGTTCGAAACAGTATGGTTGACTAAGCAAAAATCCTTATTGTGGGCAGAGCCATATGAATATAAAGAGTTGGTCAGTGCGTTGTTTTCATGATGTTTTAACCAGCTTGGTTAAAATCCACCAGACAAGAAGTCCTTCTAATGTGGGAATATAATGGCCCTTTTATCTTTATAGTCCATTCCCCTCCTCTACAGGGGTAAAAATTCTCTGCATAACGCCTTACATCCACAGCTTTGTATGTGTGTGTGCGGGATGTGGCTAAGGCTGAAATTTAATGATTGTTTCAAGGATCTTCCAAAATGGTTAAGGCACTAAATGGGAGAAGAGTGCAGAAAGCTTGGCAGATGGATGCAGGCATCATATGCTGTATTCATCTAAAGCATGGCATGGACTGAGATCGACTCAGGACTAAGGGTGGTCAGAGGAGTGAAGAGGGTCAGTAGAGAAGAAGGTGAGCAGAAAGGCAGAAGGATTTGCACCAGGTGAGACTGAAGAATTTTATTTTGTTGCAGAGTGCAGTATCAGTGAAGTATATACCCAAATGCTATGAAAGAAAGGGAGGTGGGAATTTGGCTAAGGAATTGTTTCCATTGCAGAAAGGTCACTGTAGAAGTTGCAGTGACTTTGGCATCATGTGATCTTTTATATATCTGTGTATGTGTAAGGTGACTCAGTGAAGCAGTATGTGCAAGGAGACTATAGCTGGAAGGATGCCTGTGGGAATGCCTGAGGTATAATTTCAATGGGGTGTGGGAAGACATGATGTTCATGGGGATTTGCCACAACTTTCTTGTGGTGGGAGACCATGCATAAGGAGATTTACAGCAACAGTGCGGAGAAACTACGCAACACTACAGCCCATCCAACAGAGCGTGTCAGCTCCAACGTACAACCAAATGAATCAGTAAATGTGGAGGCAAGGAAGAGACTTTTTTTGTGCCTCCCATGTGTTTTTTAAGAAACACTGAGTTTTCATAAAAATCTAGACCCATTGTAACTGCTGCTCGACTCCTGCCAGTTGTGGGTCCCTCTCATTTGATTTTTCTGAAACAGGCACCGTGACTCAGTTCACAAGATATTTCCATTAGTATGTTGGGCTGATTCAACTTACATCCTGCCCTGTTGTGTCTGACTCATCTTTCCCCATCTCTAAGAGAAGCCCAGTGGAAGGCAGAGGGGCCTTCACAGAGATGCTCAAGGTCTCTATCAGATAATAGGTGAAGAAATATTTGCCATGACCAAGCTACGGACATTTTTTGCCATTCCTTAGTCACTTGGCAGCCAATGGAGGGAAGAGGCAAGAGCAGGGTGGGGGAGAGTAAATGAGACAGAGAAACGGGAACAAAAGATCCTTTTGTGGTACAGAGAGAGAGAAAAGGGAAAGCATCACCAAATGCCCAGAAGCCATGTTTGTAACAAGAGACCTATTCTCTCAGCTACTTGGAAAACAAGTTGGAGTAAAAGGCTCTGGTTGAATTAACCCTTCATGGAGGCATACTGAGCATGAAGGAAAGTTATGGCCACGGGAGATGTAATCTGTGGCGAGGTAGCGGTCTTGGCTCTTGGGCAATTTAAAAGGATTGGTTGTCCGGGAAGAGGAGCTAGGGATGATGTTGGGTGGTTTGATCATACCAAAGTTTTAAAATGTCAGATATCTTTTCTTCATAGAAGCTTTGGTTTTGGAAGAGATTACCAGAGGGGTTTTTGCAGCGTATGAGGTGATGACTTTTCTATTGATGTTTTTCCTAGGGATGCTATGGAGTAAGGAAAACACCATCCCTAAAATATACGGTTTACTGCAGAATAATCTTGTCCCATCACAGCTTCTGTGACTTCTGAGGTTCTATTGCTAGCCTTCAAAAACTCTCTCCTTACACATTGCATCACTCTTGCTTGTCTCTTAGTCTTTTCTTTGACGGAGAAGAACGATTTTACTGGTGTTAGGGTTCTCTGCACAAAGTAATTGAAAGTATGCCAAATCTTCCATTTCCAAAGAAACAACCATCTTTAATTTATTGTGAACTCTCTTCTTTAGCCTCCACCACATTATTTATAAAGAATTTTCCTCTTTAATTGAGTGGATCTTTGGATGAAAGGAGATTCTGGGATGATGGTACCAGAAAAGGCTCTATTCAAGGAAAGAGAAACTGCACCTATTTGAAGATAAATATGGGATATCGGCATATACTGTATCAGTTTAACTGCAAGCTTGTTTGTGGGTGCTCTAAAGGAGCCAGACAGGTCTCAGAGAAAGCTTCTTCTCCTCATATCAGTGCAGAAGGGACGGCACCCTGCCTCTGGAGCCTCCTAACACAGTGCCAGGCAAAGGGGTGCAGAAAGCAGTCTGGAAATGGAAAGGCATTTCTTCCCTCTGGTTCACCGTCTCACCAGGTCAGGACCAGTGTCCTCCCATCATGGGTCACCCATCCCCCAGGCCTGATGGCACAGCTGGGGAGGATGCAGTGGGTGCCCCTGGAGCCCGTGGTCAGGTGGGCTGCCAAGCGGATGTGAGATGCAAACAGCCTTACAACTGTGCTTTCGTAAATAAGCCATCACATGGGACTCGTGCATGTCTGTTAGAGCAGCAGTTTGAAAACATCCAGGAAAATCATGTGGCCACAGAAGTCTGCAGGCTCCCAGCCCTCCCCCACTCCCTAACCTTCTTGCTCCCTTTCCATTCTATCTCTCTCTGTCTTACTGAGATGGTAACCTCAAAAGCTGGAGTTGGATTTTGCTCCCACTAACCTCATCTGGGGCTTTGGGGTATGTGTCTTGGTGCTTGGTGTTGGTGTTCAACCTACCTGTGCTACTCAGACCACGTCTGCTGTGTGATGTCCCCTGCAAGCCTGCCAGGGGAATTGCAAATTCAGTCTCCTAAAGGAATTGAAGGACATTTACCCAGAGGGGATGTTAAATATGATTAAAGCCATTGCTCAATGGGATTTTCACTATTGCAGATGAGTCTGGCAGAAGTTGTCTTTTTCTTGGCAGTACAGTTTTAATACCTGATGGGCACTTACTGGAGTTACTTGTAAGGTCAGAAGAGAGAGTTCTGGAGTTTGTAAACAAAAGAAAGTTCTCCACTGCTGCCTCATACAACTCATTCACAGTAGCACAGCAAAGCAGGAGTCCCAGAACAGTGAGACCTCAGCTGAGCTAAGAGCAGGTGGTATTCTGTGAAGAAAAAATGCTACTACACTATAAATTAATGCAGGTCTTTGAGCCTTGGCTCCACTCATGGTCTCCTGTTGTAACTGAGGTCTTAGGTGCATATGCCGACCTACCTCGCTGAGTACAAAGAACTCAGAGCCAGGAAGGAAGTGAGGGATTTACTGGGCTGTGCCAGGTGAGGCTCAACCTGTCCCATTGTCCTAGCACTTGAGTGCTGTTGTTGATTACACCTTCTTCTACCATACATTCCTCTAGCTATTGTTTCCTCTAAGCTGGCTTTTCCTTCTCTTCTCTTCTCTTCTCTTCTCTTCTCTTCTCTTCTCTTCTCTTCTCTTCTCTTCTCTTCTCTTCTCTTCTCTTCTCTTCTCTTCTCTTCCTCTTCTCTTCTCTTCTCTTCTCTTCTCTTCTCTTCTCTTCTCTTCTCTTCTCTTCTCTTCTCTTCTCTTCTCTCTTCTCTTCTCTTCTCTCTTCTCTTCTCTCTCTCTCTTCTCTTCTCTTCTCTTCTCCTTCTCCTTCTCTTCTCTTCTCTCCTCTTCTCTCCTCTCCTTCTCCTCTCCTCTCCTCTCCTCTCCTCTCCCTTCCTCTCCTCCTCTTCCCTCTTCCCTCTTCCCTCTTCCCTCTTCCCTCTTCCCTCTTCCCTCTTCCCTCTTCCCTCTTCCCTCTTCTCCCTCTTCTCCCTCTTCTCCCTCTTCTCCCTCTTCTCCCTCTTCTCCCTCTTCTCCCTCTTCTCCCTCTTTCTCTCTGTTAGCTGCCTTAGGCGGTGTTGAATTTGGATCTGAAAATGGGACTGGTTTGAACTGAGTTAATATTTACAGCAGATGGGAGTGGACTTGATGGAAAGAGTTTTCCTCGATATGGTGCTGCTAAACTGGTGTGAGGAACTTCACTATAGATGCTTTAAAAGCCCTGTTTCTCTTATACGAGAACCTGTCACCCCACTTAGCAAGCTGTTTGCTGGACCACCTTTCGTGGATAGGAAAAAGATTATTCAGCAACTGCTGAAATGGGATCCCCAAAAAGCTGACAACAATCTTTAGTTCCTCAGTGTCCAGCTGCTCCAGGGTATCTCCTTCTCCGCAATCCATGAGTGATTCTTAGCAGAACATGTGCATCTTTTTCCCAATTTGATCCACCAGTGGATCAAATCTGTTCATCACTCAGCATCCTAACCCTAAACAGGAAAATCATCCTGCCTGAGAAATTCCCTAGTCAGGAATCATAGAATCATGGAATCATAAAATGGTGTGGTCTGGAAGAGACATTAAAGATCATCCAGTTCCACACCCCCTGCCATGGGCAAGGATGCCATCCACTAGACCACGTTGCTCAAAGTCCACTTAACCCGACCATAAACAGTTCCAGGGTGGGCAGGGATAGTAACCAGTGTTTGAAGTGAGAAAAGAGGACCTGAAAACCTTACATTTTGACTAGGTTTCCTTGTTAGAACACAATTTCATCCAGTCTAATATGGTGTGTGTAAGACATAGACACAGTGTTACTTATCAAGGGAAAAATACTTAGACACAGGATTAAGCCCCAAATAAAGGAAAATAAAGACTGTTTCCAAATAAATGATATCTCAACATAAAAGATTCTACCTGGAGGATCTGGCTAGTCAGTCTAGTTCATAGTGCTGCCAAATTCTTTCCCTCTGCACTTGTTCTGTCTCTGCTTTAAAAAAAACCAAAAAAAACCCAAAAAAACAAAGCAGAAAGAAATGTGTAGTGATGGGTAGGAGAAGTTGTGGTCCCAGGGAGAAGCAGAGCCCCATCTCCTTACACAGCTAGCAGGGAGTGGAGCAGGAGAGAGGAGGGTAGCACAGTGCTGTACAGCTGCAGGGCTGCTCACAACAGGGCAGAGCTCCCAGAGAATGTGCTCTTTGTTCCTTGCCTTTAAAGGGTAAGAGAAACACTTATGCATGGCAAATTAGCCCAAAAATGTATTTCTCTAAAACACCCGATTGTCTGGCCAGCTCTGCAGCTGCAGGGAAGTTCCAGGGAGAGAAGGGGGAGGCATCGGGGAAGGAGGAGGGAGGCAGGGAAGGAGGATATTGATGGCGGGGGGAGGGAGGGGGTGCAAGGCAAGATGATTATGCGAATGAGGGAGAAATTCTCATGCCTCCATTCAAACAGAGCTGACCAGTGAGCCGGGGGACCCTGGCACAGGGGCCACGTTGGTGGTCAGGGGACCACGGATAGCATGCTGTCTCTTGGGGGGCAGGGAGAAGAGGGGACACAGACAGCTGTGCTGTGGACAGCATGGGAGCAGGCAGTGGCAGTGCCGGGGAGTCCTGCCACCCGGCAGGTTCAGCTGTGCCATCTGGGCCGGGATGCTACGCGGGCAGTGCCATGCTGCTCTAGTCACCGTGCCGCTCCTGCCGGGGGGCTGTGGCTCCTCTCCTGCTCCTGAGCAAAGTGCACAGGGTTTGACTGTCTTTGAGGAGCAGGGCCTGTGCTCTCCCCAAGACGTGGCACTTAGGTTTAAAACATCCCAAATGTACCTCTTGATTAGGAAATTGATATGGTCTTGTTAAGAATTTCCAGCTTAATACTGATACCCATTTAAAAACTCCCAGACCCTTACTGGCAGAAAAGTGATTCCTTGAACTTCCCTGGAGTTTGGGAAGCAAAACCTAGTGATAAGATTCTTGACAATGGCTTGGACTGTGATGTTCATGGTGAGTGCCACAGTCTGGTCCCTGCCCCAAGGGATGCCACTGAAAGTAGTCAGGCCCACACTGTGCACAGTTGAGACCTCAGAGTCCAGGGAGTGGCTCCCACATGGGCTGGGATAAGACATCTTCTTCACGTGCATATTTATTTTATTTTCCATTACCTGCTGCTGTGGAAAGAGAGGTGGTCCCTGCTGCAAGCTACAGCACTCTGCAGGCATAGCCTTGAGGTAACCTGACTTGCTTCATCACTGCTGACTGAATGTTCCTGGGGACGTCTGCAGAGGGATCGAGATGCTGCCTGCAGAGGAAGCAGCTCAGGCTAGGCATTGCCTTTGAGGACACTTGGGGTGCACTTGCTTACAATAAATCCAGTTCCCAGTGCTGTGTCCTTTCTGCCACGGCCTGTTTTGGGCAGACACTAACTTCTCCTTCAAAGTCACCAATGCTACCTGCTGCAAGTGCTGGTGAGACTGGGAGATAGCCTTAGGTTAAGCTAAGCTTAGACTGCCCATGAGAAAAAAAAGAGACATGAGAATCTCAGATGGGATTTGCTTTCAATACATGGCCACAACTGTCCAGCTCAGGTGCAGGATTGATGTTGCCACCAGTTCAAGTTAGCACAGGCAAACTGTACCGTTTCCAGGTTGCTGTTATACTTATCGTATGACCAAATGTTTTTAAGGAAAACCCAGTAACTCTTTGGGTTTGTAATCCAGAAGTCCTATGAAGTTGCCTCTCACTGGAAGGGAAGGACAAGTGGACCTGGAGGATTTATCTGAACAAGTAGTGATACTGACTGCTGCTCATCTGGACCAACCTCCCTGCTCCAGCAGGGCCATCCCAGAGCACATGGCACAGGATTGAATCCAGACTGTTCTGGAATGTAAGGGAAACTCCACAACCTCCCTTGGCAGCCACTTCCAGTGCATGGTCACCTGCACGGTAAAGAAATTCTTCCTCATATTCAGGTGGAACTTACTGTGCATCAGTTTCTGCCCATTGCCTCAGGTCCAATTGCCTATTCATGCTTTGAATCTTGCCTATTCATTCTTTCTTTTCAGAGGTTTCATGAAGATGCTTTAGTTAACACTGGATATGGAAGTAACTGCAGGATATACAGAGCAGGATCTGACTGAGGGAAGCCAGAATCCAGTTTGAGAATTTCCTGTAGTGGAGAAGTTCATCAGACTTTTCTTGAAGGAGGAGGTGGGGAGCTGAACCACTCTTTAAATGAGGGGTTGGAAAGATGCTAGCAGCTGTATAATCCTGTCATCACCACCTTGCACATTTCTTTATGGCCAATTCAGTCTCTCATTTTACGTTTACATGGGAGAAGAGAAGATGAAAAATGTTAACTTTAATCAAGTCAGCAATCCTTCTTGGCTTTGACACACTTCGTTTTCCACTGAGGTGAAAGAGGATCTTCTACATGCACTGACATATATCCCTGTGATCAGGAAGATGCTGTCCTGTTCCCTCCTCTCAGACCTTCACATCTCTGCCACTCATGTGTCCCTCTAGAAACACCCTTAGCTGCCACCACACAAACATCTGTGACCATATTCCATGAACTTAACCTTCATTTTTAAGACCACAAAGCTACAGCAGTGCCAGTGCTGGGCTTCATTCCTGACCTTCAGGGAGTGGGTGACACAGACTGATGGCAGCCCTGCCGTGAGTTCTGAGATCACTTGTGCCAAGGTGGGACTCAGAGAAACCAGGAATCCAAGCATGCTCCACCACTTTGTGGAGACCCTGAGACCTCCCAATTATGGCAAGGATATGGCATCATCAGGTTGGAATGACTGGTACAGGGAAGAATTTAATGGTAAATAATTTGCTAAGAAACGGGACTTCAAGGGAATGAAACCAATTGCAAATTTAGACATAATTCAACAAGAACTTTTGAGTAGAAAGCGAGTGTGGGAGATGGATTTTTAAAATAACAAAACATTTCATTACAATACAATCTTCCTGAATTATTCTTTTCTAAGTGCCAAATTGCTGTGAATGGACATTTTCAAAGTGAATTTCTGACATTTTGTTTCAAGCCAGCATTTTGCATTTAAAACTTGACCCAAGTTGAAAGATGAGACATCAGTCACAAGATCCTAAAACAATGAAATAAAACTTGCTATTTAAAGTTCAGAATAATGTTTCAGTCTCTGAGTTACGCCATTTGAAATAAAAATTAAAAATCAGCATAGAGCTCCTATGCATGTTCAGATCAACATGGCCCTACCTGACATCTCTGAAGTGGTGGAGTGATTGCAGCAGAAACAGAGAGTGTGGTTGGGATAAAACCAGCCAGCAGTGGCCTGAAATGAACTAAAAAAATGCCTTTATGCATCCCAGACAGGATTTCACTCTTCTATCAATAAATTTCACTTTGATCTCAATAAGGCTCTTTATGGGGGGATGGGCACCTCTTAGAGATGTTTGAATCCCTTCAGCTCCATTGGTAGCAACAGGCAGAACAATGACGAGTAAAGGCCCTGTGCCTATGGCGGTTTTACTCTGCTGGCAATTAGCTTTAGGCAAAGTGGCAACCAAAGCATTATCATTTTCCATCAATCCCTGGGAGCACTGTCCCACTGATCTCCATGAAAACCAGTGGAGTTCTTCATGGGCATGTGTCCATAGGTAGCTCCAGGGAAAAAAATTCAAGCACGAGCAAAGTCTGGGTGCAAGAAAATTTCTGCTCATTTGGGAAGTGACCCTACTTATAATGGGTGAGTAGGCTGGGGGACAACAACCAAGCAGGATGAAGGATATTGACAGTGCTTTGACAAGATGCTGTGCCCCCCAACTGCCTCTTCTGCACAAAGGCAGGTTCAGTCTCGAGGGATGTGAGGATTAGCCTTTCTCCCCCTTCCCCGCCAGCCTCAGCTCCTCACTCCCGCTGCCCCGTCCCCCCTGCCATGCGCACGTGGTCCCGGCTGGCCATGAATAGAGTTGGCACGGGTGGGTCCAGCCTGAGACTCTGGGGCTCACGACTCCCGACCTGAATAAGCAGCATAAAGGCACAGAGCAGCCCCGTCGCGGCTCTGTCCCGACCCATCCTCCCCAGCTGCAACAGCATCCGCTGTAGGCCCAGACCGGCCATTCTTATCGAGTCCTTCTGTGCAGTTTGTCTTTCTCTCCCTCTCTCGTCTCCCCCCCACTCCCGCCTTTTTTTTTTTTTAATCCCCTTTTTTCGAACATATCATTACAGGAGCAACAAAAAAGATGGGACAATACAGCCATTGATGAACTGCTCTCGTCCTCCAGTCCCGATCCCCCCCACTCCCTCCCTCCCCTTCTCTGGTGCGTGCCAACACTCTTTCCACCCGCCCAGGGCTGGAACCAGCGCCAAACAACCTCTGCTAATAAACAAGAGGAACCAGATAAACCAGGAACACAATAGAGGGATTTGTTGCACTTTAGTGATGGTGGGAACAATGTCAACTCCGTGGCGCAGCTGCATGGACCCCCTCCCATCCTCTCCCCCCAGCACCTCGTGCCCCCCACGTACTTGCAGCCCAACACTGTGATTTATGAAAGGCCAAAGGTCACTGTGCATTAAAGGGCTTCTTTCTTGCATCATTTATTAACCCCTCTATGACAAGGCACACTCATTGTGGCAGTGGTGGTGGCACAGAGAGCGGGGCACAGGCAGAGGAGTGGCACCACGCATCTCCTAGAGGATGCTGAGATGCAGGCCAGTGCTTAAGCCTGGTTTTACACTGACTGGTGTGGGGGAGGAGGAGGGGAGGCTTTGGTGAGATATCTTTTGGCCAGCAAAGCAACTAATGCACTCCAGCACAGCTCTGTTTGCATTTCATGCAGGTCACCTTCTGCCTGACCTACACTTGCTGCCAGGCTAGTGAGCTCAGGCCGCTGTCCATGCTGTGGCCATCCACACACCAAGAGCTGACCTGAAGGGCTGCCCTGAAGGTTCTGTAGTTCACATGGTAGAGTTAACCATATTGCATCACCAGATCCTTAAGTCAGCTTGTGCTACTAGGTGTTGAAACACAGGTTGCTGATGATGCAGCTGGGCAGAGAGGAGGCAGGGGGTCATGGAAGAGGATGGATCACTCCAATGTCTCCTTCTCAGGAAAGTAGAGATGTGCCCAAAATCTCTCCTTTGCTCACCAGAGCTGGTTACCATTACAGGCAAAGCTGCAGTGTCACCTTGCAACATTTTCAAGCCTTCCAGGAAGCAACACCGTGCAACAGCAGCATAACAAATCCTGATGTTTTTCTCCTGAAATTGCAGTGACCAGGTCAGTTTGAGTGAGTCATTGCAGCAGCAAAGGCTTCAGCACTGAACTTTGAACCCTGAGGTACAGCCCCATATTCCCATCTGTGATTAAGGGTTCCCTGGAGACCCTGTCCATGGGCAAGTTTGCTTGGGAGGACAACAGCATTGCCATCACAGGCTGGGGGTGGCAGCTCTGGAAAGGGGATGCCTGCTGGAGTTCACATCCACTGTGAGAGCAGTGGGGCTGTGCTGGCCTCTGGTTGCCTGACCCATCCTTCCAGGCTCAGCAGAGGGGAGGCTGTGTTGGCAGGCTGGGATATCTCACCCCTCCCCAGGATGAAGGGATGAGTAACAAGGAACAAGCTTGGGAGCCCTTTGAGTATGGGTGTCAGAGTGAGCCCCTGCACAGGGCAGAGGGGACATGGAGGCTGGGGTGAAAAGGAAGACGAATGCTGACTGGTAACTGGTTACCAGCCAAACTTCTCCTGCCCTAGCTCTAGTGCCTTGAGGCCGTGCTCCCTCACTCATTCTCCCTCACATTCCTCTGGGAGCTGATCAGGGCTTGAATGACACCCCAGATGACTCTTTGCTATTAATTCCTGTGAACAAAAAGGGCTCCTTGTTCTCCCAGTCCTACTCTCTGGAGGAATTACAGGGGCCAAGGCAGCAGGCTGAAGCCTTCCTGACTTAACCCTTCCCCCGGCTCCCCAGGAGCCTCCCTCAGCCAGGGGACTAGCAGGGGGAAGATCACCCTGGAGCCACTTTGACCACCACTGAATGAGCTCACTGGGGTCACTCAGCACTGCTAGACTCAGGTTCCATTGGGAGGATCCCCTTTTCTGGTTTTTCTGCCCAACCTGGTGCAATTCCCGTCCTTTCCCGTCTAGGCATCTCTCATCTGGCGCACAGATTGAGAGCACCCAGCTCCTTCCATTACATAACACTGGATATGCCAGACTCCATCCGAGAATAGGCAGTCTGGTCTTTCTCCCCCAGCTCTACCCTTTCAGTGCAGGCTTTTTAGTGTTAGCCTTTTGGAAGTACACCTGTCCTCTCCAGCAGGAGATGCAGGGGTTAACAGCCAGGCAGGCTCTGTGCCATCTATCAAAGCAGGTAGCAGACAGACATGCTTTCCCTGTTCCTCTTTGATCTTCCCAGACCTGAGTAATGCAGGAAAATTGTCCCGTTTAGCCAACACAGGTCCTTGCCATGCCCATGAAACATTAGACTGGCCAAGATGACAGGCCAGGAGCTGCCTGGGGTCTTTGCAATGTTCAGAGATGATTCTCCTCCCTACTTTCCATGAGGTTTTCCCTACACCTCCTCTCTGGAGCAGCTGGCACTGTAATCCACTGCTTTAGAACAAAAAATGCAGCTGAGCAAAGTATGCTTGGCCACATCAAGGCCATACACCAGCGGCAGCAGCACTGTGGTATGCTGCACCTGTGGCATCCCTCACCATCCCTTGGAAAGAACATGTTTTACTCCTGCTCTGGCAGGACTCTACAATCACATCCCAGACCCTGTCCCCAGAGAACTTCCTGAGGACTCCCACCCCCTCCTGAGGTGATCTGAGTGCAGGGTTATGCACCAGCCAGCACCATCCAGGCTTTGTTGCCCATGCAGAATGATAATCCTGGGGAAGGGAAGCCACTGTGACATTTGTTTTGCTGCCTGCACAGGACAGTGAATTGTCAAACAGCCCAGTCCACCTGTAAACAACTCCAGGCATTGCCTGCCTTATGTTTCCCCTGATATCCCATGGCAAAACTTTCTGCACAGTCCCTGCAGCTGTTCTGTAACCACATGAATTCCATATGGTGCTGCCAAAACCCAGGTAGGGCTGCAGGCAGCTCTTTACATTTCCAGACTGACCCACTCCACTTCCTTTCTCCTCAGGCTGCCTTGCAAACAACTAGTCCATCAATGTCCATGACTGCAAGCTCAGAGGCACCTGGAAGGGTCTGGGACCAACAGTGGAAGCTTCAGCCAAGAACAGCAAGGGGTGATGAAGATCAGAGCCCAGCAGTGGTTTCTGTGCCCAGCTCTCAGCTGGGAGGCTACCTATGGCACAAGGCAAATCGAAGGGCTCTTTGGAGATTGTGGCTGACACAGAATTGAGGAGGGTGACACAAACATGGGCTTCAAGGACCCTCTACTTCTCTTGTTCATGGACAAGCCTTGAAAATGAGCCACACTCTGGGAGCCGGGGAGGGAGGGCAGTCATGACATTGGATTGGAGAGGAATTTGGAGTGAAGGGCATGAGGAAGTGGTGGAGACGGGGCTGGGCTTGGGTGCTCCAGCAAAGGGTACGACCAGGTCCTGATCTCTCTCAGGCTGTCATCAGTCATGTCCCGTGATGTCTCATGAGTCAGACCATCTGCAGACTCACAGGTTTTCCAGACATTATAGTGGTCTCTCCCTTTGCTCCTCCCTGCTTTCTCTTGGAGCATCACACTTATGCAATCATCCAATAAAAAGGTTAACACTCATAACTCTTCTAGTTTTTCTGATTTTCTCATGACATCCTCTTTGGAGGTTCAAATGGTCACCTGGCCACTAGCTTCCACTTGCCCCCAGGACTGACCTAACGAGCTTCCGAGCTATCCCATGACCATGATGATGAAGTGTGATAAGGCCCAGTGGCATCTCCACACCGAAGAGAATATGCAGACCTCACTGAGGATGTTGGGTATACTATTTCTGACTGGGACAGCAGGACTTCCAACGTGGGTCAGCTGTCCCTGACATCTGCAACCCTCCCATGACCATCTGGGGTGCCTGGTCCTCTGCTTCCCTCTTTCTCCCTCATGGACAGTGACACAGCCCCCCTTTCCAGCAGGAGGGCTGTCCCCCTCCTCTTACTCACCAAGCCATGCCCGCCAGCCATGTCAGGCAGCAGCAGCAAGCTTCATACCAACAAAGATGCAAATCCCACTTTGGAGATAGGGCAGGTCAAGGGTTTGGCTTTGGTGTGAGAAGTCTAGTTTCCATCCCTAACATGATGTTGGTATGGCCATTCCCTGTCCTTCCCACAGCATCACAGGGGGGAAACAGCCACAGCAAATCCACACCAACCTGCCTGGCACAGGCAACAAGGCAGCAGGGGTAACACCCCCTCCCACCTTCAAACCCCAGACCTTACCCTCTCCCCCCCAACCACCTGCCCCTCATTATCTCACGTGCCCACCTCCACATGAAGGGGATTTTGCAAAGAGGAGGTGGTGCCCGCTCATCCATCCCAGTGGCTGTTCCCATCCCGGCCACTGCCGCTGCCTCAGCTCCTCCTTGCCCGGGCTTCCTCTCCCGTCTTTGGGTCTGGAGCAAGCTGGACGCTCTTAAAAAGCTTTTTATGTGCGTGCGTGTGTGTGTGCGAGTGTGTGTTAATCACATGATTGTCATTCACCTGTATCCTGAACAAAGACCGTGCACTGTTTAAGGCCCAAACAAGAAAGCCAGAAAGGGAAGGAGGGGGGTTGTTGGGAAAACTGAAGGGGCTGTTGAGAGAGCAGGCGCGCACAGGAGAAAATCCTTATCAAACTCCCAATTCATGGGTCTCCCTTTCCCTCAGCACACTGTGGGTATTGTTTGGCTGGGGGGTGTGTATGTGTATTTTTCTGAATGTCTGTATCGTCCCCTCCTTGCTCCCCAGCTCTGACGCTGCTGTACTGTATGGAAAGATTTCACAGGGAACCCCTCCCATTTTCCCAGGCAGTCCTGGGACAATACTAGTGCTGTGCCCCCGAGTTGGGCAGGGGACAAAAGCTGGCTCTCGTGCTGGGTATACTGCTCCTCCTCTGCTGTGGACAGGCTCTCCCCTCTGACTCCTCCCTTGCCACAGGTGCAGGGGATAGGTGTCATCTAGCAAAACCCCTCCTCCAAAACCTCCGTGGTCCCACCTTGGTGGTGGAGGTGTCCCACCAATGTGGTCCCCTCGCTGAAACCCTACCAAGCAGGTGCCGCTGCGATGATGCTCCTTGTTCACCGGGCAGCCAGCCTGGATGTCTTTCCTATCATGCTTGGGAGTGGTATGGACAAAGGACATATGGACAGAAGAGACTTGGGTCAGGATATACAAATATTCAGTGCTCTGAGAGGGGGCTGGAAAAAGGGGGAAATGGACTGCAAAATAAAAGAGAGTACAAAAAGTGGAGGCAGGACCAAAGGAAACAAAATACAAGAACTGGAGAAATGCAGAATGGAGGGAAAAAGCCCCTTCCTCAGGAGACACTGGGATTGCAGAGACTGTGTGGGTGGTACACACTCCTTGAGGATCCTTCTCTGCAGCTGAGCGACCCATGCCTCTGCAACAAGGCAAAAATTGGACTTGTCTCCTGGTTGGCTGGTGGCAGCAGGCTCTGACAGGGATAGTCAGAGCAGTGGGAAAAACACTGGTCCAGTGCCCTGGAGGTTACTGAACTCCCTTCTGGGTCTGATTCCTTCCTTGCCCAGCTGAGAGTGGTGGGTGCACCCTGCAGAGTTTACCTGTTGCACTTGGGGTGTGAGCTGAGCAGGTTGTAAATTTTGCTCATTGCCTTGTGAAACTCTTTTGTCTCCTGGGGATCCTCTCCAGCAAAGCACTAGAGGACCCCTAGCCTCTCGTTCCCTACCACTTGAAGCCCTGCACCCTGAAAAGAAGAAATTTCTGCCATGCTGCCTCTTTCCCATGGAATCCACAGGAACTAGCCACCTGAAGGGAGGGCAAATAAACACCATTTTCAGGCCATTTTCTGTGTCATTCTCCCTCCCTGCCCCAGACTGGGGGCTGGCTGCAGCCCAGGGAACAAGCAAGGCAGTTTTTTCTCAGCCAAGGCTGCCTTCTTGAGGGGCAGGATTCCAATCCTCCAGTTCCAGTTCTCCCACACTCCTATGCAGGGCCCATGTAGATTGAGGATGACCCTTACTGGCTGGTGGAAGGTGCCATGAGTTCTGCAGTATCACTGACTCTGCATCCAGTGGGCTACAGACAACTGTGTAAAAACTGACCTTGCCTCACTTGTTTTTGCTGGTCATCTGTGTGCCAGACAGAGGGTAAGCTGCCAAATTGCCCCTGTCTGCTGTGAGTCCTTTTCTTGTGCCAACTACAGCTGGGGTGTCTGTCAGTGAGAGAACTCATCCCAAATGGCAAGACTTGAGCTGCTGCTTTGGCCAAGGAAGCAGCACCTTGATGATGCTTTGTGAGGCTCTCCACTGGGTTTTCTTGTCATCAAAAAGACACTCACATTCCTCTCTTCCAAAGGGAAAAAGGCATCACGTGAAGGAAAGGATTTGAGCCCATCTTTTTTTCTGGAGTAGGTAATGCTGAAAAGAAGAAAGGTAGGAGATGAACCCTTGACAGTTTTTTGGTTTTTTGGTTTTTTTTTTCTGTGGGCTGCAAGAAGCCTGTTTAAGCAGCCTGCTTGATCCCAATGGCATGTAGCCATTCCCCCTCCCAGCTCTGTTCAGTAAAGGACTCATTGGGCTTTAGTGATGTTTTCCCTGCAGCCATCCTATACTTTCAGAGCTTTGTTTACTCCAGACAACACCAAGCACGCAGGGAAATGGCTCTAAGCTGTCGGCCAGTTTGCAAGGGCAGCAATCAGCCCCATGGGTTTGCTCTGAGGCCTTTAGCTCAGGTGCTCAGCACCATCCTTGGGACTGGTTCCCTCATGGTCCATGTGGTGCCAGCCACTGGTTTTCTAACACAAAGTTTCTGGAGAGTGAACATGTGCTACAGGAGGTGAAAATGTTCTTGAAATCCCTCCAAGCTGCTTGCCTGGGTGATATGCATTAATCTCTTCGTATTTTTTGACTTATCACTGAAATGTCTTCAGGTTGGGTCTCCAGCAAGGAGCAGGGGCAGGAGCTTGGTTTATCTCATTGCTACTTTTGGAGATCATCAGGATATTTTTGTGGGTGACTGCTTATGGTCACAGAGTTGGTGCTGGTCTATACCAGCCCTGGTAACAAAGGGAATTGAACTACCAGGGGCACGTGGGAAGGAAAGTGAGCTGGAAAACCGAAGATGTGAGAGAGAACATTCTAAACCATTGAGAGCTGAGATCTATTACATGTTCTAGTGCATAAGCAGCAAGAATGAGGGTGAGTGAAAGTCCCTCTCATCAGGAAACCCCATTTTCCTTGTGAAAAGACCACACATTTGCCTTCAGGAGCAGCTCAGCATCCTGGAGGAAGCAGAGCGTGCTGGTCTTGGCAAGACCCCACAGAGCCCAGCTGTAGAATGCAAAAATCTTAAGAAGGTTCAAACTGTCCAGCAGCATGGCATTTTCCCTGGACCTGATGTCCTCCACCCTCAGAACACCTCTGATCCCCTGCATCCCCTTCCCAACCTTGCAGATGCGGGTCTGAACGATGCTCTTTTCACAGTGCCTTGACCCTAGGGTCCCGGGTCCACTTGTTTCAGCACAGAGGAATCCTCATGCAACTCTGTGATGAGGACTAGGGACTCATTTAGCACATGAAGAGCACTAAACTCTTCAGGAGTAACCATGCTATCAGGGGGAGGGAGGGGGACCCCCATCCTGGGGATGTACACCCTTCTCCCCAAACCACCCACACCCCTTCCAGCATCCCACCACCCCAACCTGCCAGGGTTGAATCCTCCAGCACCATCTCTGGTGTGGCCATGCCACTGAGAGCAGCAATGCCAGCAGTTCTCATGAAGAAGCTGGCACCATGGAAAACAAGGAACATGCTGGTGGCTGAGGTGGGGTGGGGGGCTGCCTGCGTCCCCTCCCCGCTGTCCCTGGCCGACCGTATTCTGGCTCTGAGGAGTGCTTGGCTCCACCTTCCGCCCTTCCCTCCCCCGGTGCTAAGCAGCAAAGCCAGCTAGAGACATCCAGCCGGGGTATTAGTAAAAACCAAGCCTCCCTCCAGGAATGGCACTCGCTTGAGAGCCTCCCTGTGCTGCGCGCCCCGACGCCGCTGGGACTGGGAGAGAGAACAGGGGGGCTATTGGGATACAAATCACAGCCCTCACAGGATTTGCCCGGCACACCGGCCAGCAATGTAAGTTTTCCTACCTGAGCTCGCTTGCACACACGCACACTTTTGTTTGCGCTTTTCCCCCTCTACTTTCCCTTACTTTTTTCATTTTCCCCAACAAGAGTCTGTGTTGCCCTCTGAAATTAGAGGGATAGCAGTTCTTGCTATGCATTGGTTTTTTTTTCCAGTTAAGCCAGAGGCATGCTTTTCCATCACTTCTTTTTTTCTTAATTTCTTTCTTCATCTACTTTTTTTTTTTTGTAATTTCTGGATGGGGAGGATAGAGAGGCCTTTATTTTCAGAGTGTTTCTTTCTCTGAGGGGGGAACTGCTGCACAGCAGCAGGGACTTTTAGAGGTGACTGCAGACAGAAGGAGAAAAGCGGAGTGTGTGGGACAGGCAACCCAAAGCTATGGCTTGTCCCAAAATTAAACTTGGTTGTGCTTTTTCTGGATAGATATAGATATAGACATAGATATAGATATACATATACATATACATATATGAATGTGAGTATGCATATGCATACACAGACTGAAGTGTCTGCATAGATGTATTTCAAGCCTTTGGTTTATCAACTATGAGAGGGGAGAGAGGGATAAGATGTCCCCGCAGAAGCACTTTACACAGTCGGAATCAGGGTCTCTGGGTGCGGATCCCAGGCCTGGGCTGGTTCCCTGCATGGTGGTGCCACCTGCTCAGGTTCCCTGGCACCTGGGATATCAGTCCCTTCTGGCTTATAGATACGGTGCTGGTGCTTCCCCTCCCATGCCTCCCCCCAGACATTTCACTGCATGTCCTCGGAATAAAGGGGCGCTTCCGCACAAAAGTTTGGTGGCTCTCCTCCACACTCCACTCCTCTGTGGGGTGCTGTGCCCAGGCAGAATGGTCCATGTCTTTCTCCTTTCAGGTCCCCAACCCTCCTTATCCCTCTTGCTGCAGGCCCTTCTGCACATGTCAGCCCCACACGATTGCAGAGATAGGGAGCAATATCCCAATTAATCAGGGGCCCCGACCCATCCCCACCCCCATCAATCACGGGTTCTGTGGTGTGCACAGCAATTGCTTTGCTTGCGCTTTAATTGAGCAGCCCCTGTCTCGTGGTCAGCTCTTCAGAGATCTTGGAGTCCCTTTCAGATTTGATGGTTGCTTCTCCTTTTCTCTCTTTTCCCCACTTTTTCCTTTCTTTCCTTTGTTTTTGTCTTCCTCCCTTCCCTCCCCAGTGAGAAGAAGGACAGTGAGAAGGAAGAGGAAAGGCTCAAGAGCAACGATGGCTGATGACCAAGACCTTTCAGAGGTGGAGATGAGCCCAGTGGGCTCTGAAGACCACCACTGCCTCTCCCCAGGACCCTCCATGGCATCGGATAACTCCCCACACCTCAGTGGCTCTGGAAATGGGGAGATGGGAAAGGTGAAGAAGGAACAGCAAGACTCGGAGGCGGATGATGACAAGTTCCCGGTGTGCATCCGGGAGGCAGTCAGCCAGGTGCTGAGCGGCTATGACTGGACCCTGGTTCCCATGCCCGTCCGGGTCAATGGAAGTAACAAGAGCAAACCACACGTCAAGCGGCCCATGAATGCCTTCATGGTCTGGGCACAGGCTGCCCGGAGGAAACTGGCTGACCAGTACCCCCACCTGCACAATGCTGAGCTCAGTAAGACCTTGGGGAAGCTCTGGAGGTAAGAGCGAGCGGTGGAATGTGGGGTGTGAGGGCTGAGGTCTGGAGGTGTCCTCTAGAGGACTGTGTGGTCATGTGGAAGGATGGAGACTTAGTGGGATGGAAGGGATGTCTCTTGAGGGGACTTCTGTAGGGTGAGCCCCCTCACAGGAGGCTCAGTTGTTGACTGGAGCAGAGTGGTGGTTGGATGTAGTAAAGGCTTCCTCAGCAGAGCTCATCTCCGTCCTGGGCAGCAACCCTTTCCATGTGTTTCCCACTAAGTCTCCCTGTTGTTCCTGATGAGGACACTCATTCTAGTCCTCCCTCACTGACTGCCTGGGGAGGTCTTGTTTTCTTGGCTCACCCTCCCTGCTGGGCTCAGTCGTGCACTAGTAGTAAACTGGCTGAGCTCAAGACTTAAGAGCTAAGTCACAGGTGGCTGTCTTAAGCCTGTCTGAACTCAGATCCCAACACTAACAAGGTTTCTTTTCTGGGCAGTGCCACAAAGCAAGAGGGAAACCAAGTTACACCTGAGGAGGAAGGTCAGGAGAAGGGAGACAGGCAGCCAGAGCCCTACACCCGTCCTCCCCAGTTTTGGCAGGCCACGCAGGTGCAGTGAGATGGACAAGGATAGACGCGGGTAGAAACGGGGGCTGAGGCTTAGCAAAAAGAAAGAGACCTGCAACAGTCCCAGCCTTAGCAGGTTCTCTTGGAATATGCTGCTTCAAACAAGCCCCATCTTCCTTTGCACCCAGAGAGATGCCCTCCCTTCTCACTAGCACACATACACTTGTCCTTCGGCACCACCAGTCTGCACACCTATTTTCACTTTGTGCAGATCCTGGGTCCTTTGTGTAGCCTCCATTCCTTCCTCCAGCAGATCCATAGGCTGCCCTCATTGAGTGCAGCCAGCCTGAGAGAGTGTAGAGAGCCATCGTGCCCAAGCCAAACATGTCAGGCTGGCTGTGCTGCTTCTATCCTGTCAGACGCTCTCTGCCGATAACCCCATCAACCTGTTACTCTCTGCCACAAGTCCCTAGCACAGCCTTGCCTCACAGCTAGGCTCATACAAACAGTCCTCTCATTCTCTCATGCCCTGATGGCATTTCATAGAGAAAGCCCTCAGCTCTGGGTGAGCCAAGACACATTTTTTGAAGCAGAAGCTTTCAAACACACTCTCTGTAGCAGCTGATGGCAAGGTCTATTCATTCCTGGCCTCAAACGTCCTAGCTCACAAGGAACCAATCCCCTGGGTGTTAGATTCTCCCTCTGCTGTGTCAGCCTGTTTACCCTGACTCCTGTGTGTCTAGTGTAACCCCAGCAAAGGGATTTCTTTGGGAAGTCAAAGGCAGAGCATTGATTGTGAATGTCTTATCTGATCCTCTTTCCTGCTTGGATCCTCTCTGCCTTCCCTTTACCACAGCGCTTGCTTTCACATGGGATTCTACTGCCAGCCTCTAGACTGTGAAGCTGTGCTAAAAAGAGAGAGTGTGTATGGAGGGACCCACCTTTTTTGTTCCCAAAATGCTGATTTCAAGATATCACTCCTTTACTGCAAAATATTGCCAGATTTTAGAGCAAAGGCATCTCCCTCCAGGCACTGCATTTTCCTTGAAAATACAGCAGAGCGGTGAAACCTCCATAGGTATTGCATTCAGAGCACAGGGAGACATAGCCTCCAGCTCGTGGCCACAGCCGTGACTCCCTGATCCCAGGACACGGCTCCTGCTGCTGGCCACATGGGACCCAGAGCAGCGGGACACTGCTGCCTGACAGTGCTCAAGGTCCCTGTGTTTCTTCAGGCACAATACAGCCAGGAAGCGTGGCTCAGATGAGAAGTTTGTGGGGTCAGGCCTGGGGTTGTTGTAATCTGCTGAGTTTGCTACCTGGGTGCTTTTCTTCGATGTCTCCTCTCCTAGTGAAGGCTGAGGCTCTCCGAGCTGTGCCAGCCCCTACGGAGACCGGACAACACAGCAAGCTGGGTTACGGGTACAGTGTCTGGCCACCTGTATGTGTCTTTCGGTGAGGCTGGGGGGAAATACCAACTACAAAACCCCAGGGGAGGTGGCCCAAAGGTTACCAGGATAGTAGCCCAAGCCTTGCCTTCCAGCCATGGTATGGACAGCCCTCCTCCACTGAGGCTCCCACTGCCTTATCTACACTGTCCCCCAGGTATAGCTCCTATACCTGGGAACAGCTGCGACCAGACAGGATTTTTTCTGGATGGCTTAGCCTCAAACTTCTGATGAAGGTCCTTGCAAAGGGCCCTGGCTCTACACTCACAAGGTGGTCACCCAAACCCTACTGCCATGGCTTGTCGCTTTGGAAAATGTTGGCTGTTCTGAACTTATCCAGATAAAGGGTGCGTTAGAGGCAAAGGCTGGTGAGCACACCGACTCCCTGCAGACCACCATGAAACCAAGCATGTCCCCAGCAATCGGCACTGAGTGGGGATGGCAGAGGCTGGGAAATCTTGAGAGGCATCTTCAAAATGCAATGGCCCAGGATTTTTTTTTTTAAGGCCAGAATTTGCACTGCCATGTCCTCCACAGGCACCAGCCCTCACTGGAAGGGGCTGCAGGATATGCCCTGATGGCCACGTTACCTGCCTGACCCCAAACACAGTGCCAGGGGGCTTATGGCCCCATCCACCTTCCCCTCCCTGTAGCACTTCGGATACGTGATGGGTGCAGACAACAAACGGGACATACAAAAAAAGAAGGGAGAGTTTTTGTGCTTGACGTGGCACTCAGTGCCGTGGTTTAGTTGATGAGGAGGTGTTGGGTCATAATTTGGACCTGATGATCTTAAAAGGTCTTTTCCAAACTAGTTCATTCTGTGATTCTATGATTCTGATTCTGTGAAATCTGTCCTTGAATGCTTTCCTTCCCCAGTGTGGGACAGGGAGCAGCTCTCAAATGGAGGCTGGCTGCTGAAAATGTCGGCATGACTCCCAGCCAAAATGCCAGCCAGCACCACCTCTGGGGCTGAAAACAAGGCAGGCACGGGAAGAAGGGGAGGAAGGCTTGGTAGGGAGGAGCAAGGGGCCCTGATGGAGGGATCTTTGCATGAGGGTGGCAACACCCAGGGAATTGGTTCATGCTCACAAAATCTAGGGCTATGGATGCGTAGGAGGGCTGCTTTCTGCTCCCAGCCAGCCCTTGCCTTGCATAGGCCCCACTGCCCAAGCCCATCACCACAATGACTCATTGGCAGCTGAGCCCCAGCCAGGGTCAGGCCTCTGGCTGCCTGAGCCAGGTGCCTGGCATGTGGAGTGTTGCAATGCCAGGTGGCAGAAGGGGAGGCTGTGAGAGGCAAGCAGCAAGGTTTTAGCCCTTCTTTCTCCTCCCAGAGCGTGGCGCTGGATGCTTGCCCCTCTCCCCTCGGCTTGGGGGTGAGCATTTGGTGTTGGACTTGGATAAGCCCCATGAAGGGCTTTGTTCTGTGATCCGTAACTTCTCTGCCCGTGCGAGATTCCTTTGCATTATAGCTTGGGGAGCGTGGGGGGCAGGAGGGGGAGGGCAGGAAGCAAGTGAAATCCAAATCCCCCCAAATCTCCTGGCCTTTGCCTGCTTGCACCAGTTTCACTTTGCTAAAGCCGATTTGAATTCTGATCCCAGTGGGAGGGAGGAGGGAGCAGGCAGCCTTGGAGAGAAGGCAAGGACGCAGGGAGTGGACTTACCTCTGTCCTGCTGGTGGCACTGCCCATTAGCTGCTGTCAAGGGGAGAGGAGGTGAGGCATTTGAGCATAGCTCAGAGGGCAGGGATCTGAGACCTGTGTAGCCTCCAAAGGCTCTGTTTCACACCATCCACAAGACAGATCTTGAAGGCTTAGTTTTGCAAGTTTTGCCTCTGTTTTCCATATCCCACATTCTGCAAGGATGAAGGTTTTGCCAAGGCAAGGTTGTTCACAGTCCACAAGGCCTATGAGGGTCGACCCTTGGAGGGCCGTCTGGAGCAGCACAGGCTGAGGGATTAGAGCCCTGTGGGACGAGTGAGTATGGCATACAGTGGTGGGAGGGAGACAGGAAAGCTGGTGTTGGATTCATGGTGGCTCAGTTGCTTTAATCTCCAGGATTAAGGCAGTGGAGGAATGTGGTGTGTGGCCACGACCTGCTCAGTCTGACTGGAGTGAACCCAGGTCAGCACCACGACAGGCTCCAGCCCATGCCACACACCTTCAGCCTGCCAGCTGAGGGGATGCACAAGGAGTTGGGGGAAGAGGGTGCTTAGGAAGAGGGTGCTTAGGGACCAACCCTTTACTTGCTGATGACCCATCTGATTGCCCACCAGATTTACCTGTGTATTCCTTAAGCCATGCCTCCTCTTCATCTTCAGTTTTTCAGTTCAGTTCAGGCCTTCATATCTTCCCCAGAGCCTACAGCTTAACAGAATTGGTCACATTTTAGTTCTAAGGGCTTCAGGGGTGCCAAGGCGCTGGCACAGTCCCATCCCCATGTAATTACTTTGTTGGGGAGAAAAAGGTGTGGACATAACATAAATGGATTTTTTTTTTTTTTTTGCTGTTTGTGAGCCCTGCCATTCCTAATGACTGTTTAGAGTTCTCAGTCATGAGAAGATTGGTCCCTTCTGAGAGCACTGGGTTTTGGTTGGAGGCAGGATGACCTTGAGTCACAAGAATATGAGGAGGAGAATCATAAAATGAAATTGAAGTGCTTCCAGCTGAAATGCTGCAAAAGGCTTGAGCACTGAGTTTGATCTCATCTTCAAGTGCTCTAAGGCATTCTGCCTGTGCATTTCACCATTTCCTCAGAGAGCCTTAACTAGAGCAGCCCATGATCTGGCAAGAGTACAGACAAGGAGCTTACACTTCTGCAGTGCATTTCATCCAGAGATCAAGGCTCATCTACTTCTACAAAGCCAGCAAAACAGAAGCTAAATTTTTTACAACTGCTTGGCCACGTTCAAGAAAGGCTGGTCCTTTGTGCTTCAGCCTTTTGCATTATCCATGTCTGAGGTGAGCAAGACCTCCAGGAATAGTAAAAAGCACTGTTTCTGACCCTCCCAATTTCCTTTAATTCTCTTTTAGGATATTGCAAGACAATTAAATGTTAGTTTACATGGTTACCGTGAAGCCAATATCAATTGCTGCCACAGGTGCTCTGTAGAGCCTCAAACTAGGAGCAGAGCCTGTAGAAGGGGGGGAAGTTAACCTGGAACAAATACAGTCTGGGGAAGAGCAAGAGAAATGGGGCAGGCACTACAGATAGTAAGGATGTGCCACCCTACCTTTGTCCAAAAGGTGATTCCAACTGCCCTCAATTTGCCAGAAGTTTTTAAAAGCAGCTCGTCCAACCTTACTTAACACAGCTACAAAAGGCTGCACTTTGCCCTTTGGCAATGGAAGAGAGGGTAAATTAAACTTATTGAGGTGAGAAGCAACACACAGGTGGGGAAGGGGGACCCAGCACTAGTACCAACCAGTGGCAGGACTTACTGACTAACAAGAAGAAGGAAAGCATTGCTGTTTCCACAGAAACACTCCAAGGTCTTCCTATTGTTCTGTGAAGTACCCTCCAAGGGGCAACACCCTGGCATTTGGATTTATGCACTGTGTCCTACAATACTGAGCATAGGTGTTTTTTCCTGGCAGACCTGTCCCACTCCTTTCCCTCTTCTCTTCTTTACCACCTTGGTCTCGGCAGGTTATTGAACGAAAGCGACAAGCGGCCCTTTATTGAAGAGGCAGAGCGGCTGAGGATGCAGCACAAGAAGGATCATCCCGATTACAAGTACCAGCCCCGCCGCCGGAAAAATGGCAAGGCCACACAGGGCGAGGGTGAAGGCCAGGTAGAGGGGGAGGCTGGTGGGGCTGCTGCCATCCAGGCCCACTACAAGAACGCCCACCTGGATCACAGGCATCCTGGCGAAGGGTCACCCATGTCCGATGGTCATCCAGAACACTCCTCAGGTGAGTCTTGGGTCTCAGTGAATCTCTTGACAGGCTACAGCCAAGTCAGAGGCCCAAAACAGACAAGTCATCATGGTGAAAGCCTTAGCAGTGGGGCTCACACCTTGCTCATGACCCAGCAAACTGCTGGAATCAGCAGTACAGGGACATGCCTGAGTTTCAGAGGCGCTTGCTTTCCTCTAGTCAGGCAAGGAATTGTAGCATCTTCCCTTTTTTCCATAAGATGATAAAAAGAGATTTAGTTTTGGGTATTTCTTTCTCCCTCCACTAAAGCCTCCGGCTGGACAGCTGCTGGCATCCTGGGATGAACAGAGCTGGGTTGTGTACAGAGCCAGTCATAAAGCTGTAACTCACCTTTTCTCTCTTTTTCCTCCTCAAAATATTCTTCACATTGCAGGTCAGAGCCATGGGCCCCCCACACCTCCTACCACCCCCAAGACTGAACTGCAGGCAGGCAAAGCCGATTCCAAACGAGAAGGGCGTTCCCTGGGGGAAGGGGGAAAGCCACACATTGACTTTGGCAATGTGGACATTGGGGAGATCAGCCATGAGGTGATGTCCAACATGGAGACCTTTGATGTCAATGAATTTGACCAATACTTGCCGCCCAACGGACATGCCGGCCACCCAGGCCACGTCGGGGGCTACGCGGCAGCGGCCGCTGCTGGCTATGGCCTTGGGAGCGCCCTGGCTGCGGCCAGCGGACACTCTGCCTGGATCTCCAAGCAGCATGGAGTCTCCTTGTCCACTGCAACGTCATCAGTGGTAGACTCAAAGGCCCAGGTGAAAACGGAGGGGTCTGCCCCTGCAGGCCATTACACTGACCAGCCCTCCACCTCCCAGATAGCTTACACATCCCTGAGTCTGCCCCACTACGGCTCGGCCTTCCCCTCCATCTCCAGGCCACAGTTTGACTACCCGGATCACCAGCCCTCGGGACCCTACTACAGCCATTCCACCCAAGCCTCCAGCCTCTATTCTGCCTTCTCCTATATGGGACCTTCCCAACGTCCCCTTTACACTGCCATCTCTGATCCTGCACCCTCCGTGCCACAGTCCCATAGCCCCACACATTGGGAACAGCCCGTGTACACAACTCTCTCCAGACCATAGGGAATGGGGAGCAGTGACCGAAGCAGCGACGGAAAGGCTCCAAAGAATCAGCACAGGAAGAAGAGCCTCCGAACTCCAAGGTCACTCAGTGCCATCCAGCCACCAGAACCCACCAAGTATACAGAAGTGCCTTTCTTGATCCCAGCTCTCGCTGGCACACCCACCTAGAGGAAGGTTCATCATCCTTTCGCCCTTTACCAATTTCACACAGGCCACGTGACTGGCTTGCGATACCTTTTTGGCCTTCTAGATGAGGAGGATTCTAGACATGGAGTGACTGGTCTGTGGTGGGTTTCGTTGTGCGCACCCTGGACTGTATGATGAGAGAGACTGTCTTTTCCTTCCCCTCCCCACACTGCTCCAGGGACTTAGCAAGTGTTTCCAACAGGCCACAATGGCCAACACTTTGTCACCTGCTGCAGGTGAAGGGTGGCTGCTCAGCCTCAGCAGATGTGTCATGGGAGGAGCAGAAGGGAGGATGGCAAGGCCGGCTTCCTTGCAATCAGCGTCGTGCAGCAGTCCTGCCTAAGATTCACACATGCATGAATCTTGAACCCTTGGAAGACCAACCTGCGCTTGCTTCCCTGCCAATTTCCACAGCTGCACCCTAGCTTTTCTCCCCACCTCCTCCCTCCATCCTGTTTGTTTAATTCTACACTCTTCCCAGCATGGAGACTTGAAGGCTTGCCTGAACAGTACATAGGATTTGGGAACAGCATGGTCAGCTTTAGTATTACTTGTATCACAGCCTGTGAGCACACGCATGTTCACATATGAAGGCAGAGGAGAGATGGGGAAGGACCAGTGAACCATTGCGGTTAAAATTACTCTGTATCATTCATTTATATCTGGCATTTCTTGCCTCTCAGTCTCTTCTAATCTCTTCAGAGCCCCAAACAACCTCAGAGCAAACTTGGTCCTTGCTCTTCCACATCTGACAGTGCCTGCATGAAATCAAGAGGGACCAAGAAAGCTACAATGCACTTGCCAACACCCCAATTTGATTCCAGTACTCTTTGAGCTACCACTCCAAACCCAGGCTGAACTCATTCATTAATCGTGTATCCCAGTCAGCCAACACCTCCCTCCCATCTATGCTGAGAACGGAAAGTTACTCCTGTGGCTTTAAGCAAGGTAGATACAGACCCAGTCTTGGATGATGAAAGAAGAAAAGCCTGTTTAGGTGCAAAGCAATCTTCTTTGCCTTTGGGTTTCAAACTGGAAGCAAACAGCTCTTACAGATCAACCTTTTTAGCCCAACATCTGAGGACAGTCTGCTTGCTTCTCCTTTGTCACCTCCAGAACTGGGGTAGTTTGTCCAGGGAGTGAACTGGCACAAAAACTGCCACAGGAAAAGATGATTCCTGGCAACTGATTGCAGAGACATGCTGAGGGACTTTCCAATGCATATTCCAGTCTAGAAGGAGACTTTTACCAAATGTGGACTGTGATGGGTGCTGCTGTATCCCTCCGCTGATATGACTGTCAGATGCCCTTCCTGCCTCCCTTAGCTACAGATGACTTATCCTTGTGGTGTCTGAAAAGATCATGTAGAATGTTTGCTCCCTATACACATGTAACCTCTTCCAGCCCTGTCCCCTTATTTATGCAAGTAGCACCTTCGTCCCCCACCTCCCTTTCCTCAGTCTCTGTGCCATCCTAGCACCATTAACTCTGCATTAAACATATGGAATAATAAACTTAAAAGTTTCATTTTCACATGTCTGAGTTTTTTCAACCTCTTCCCTGCAAGTCTGTTTTTTCCCCCAGGACATGTATGATGGGTCACACACCACCACGCAGATCCTGTGCACAGCCTTCCTCTGCCTCTCAGGAAGCAGACACAGGCAGAATTCTGCCTGGCTGTCCTGACTCACACATGGAGATGGAGCTCATCTGTTTACACCTCACCTCCAGTCACTTATTCCATGAGAAAAGCACTAACACCTATTTCTGAGACATATCAGCTGAGATATAGCACATGCAATCAAGAGTACTATTTTTCACATGCTTCACCCAAAAATTTCTTAGAGTGATTGCTAGTGCTCTCTAGGATAGAAGTGTGAGGTTTCTTGTCTTGGTTCCTCATGACCAGGTAGCAGGTGACATACCTTCAAAAAAAAAAAAACTTCCGCACATACACAAATTTGTGTATTTTGGTGGCAGCCATTAATTTCTCTGTAAAAACTCAACCCCCTACCCTCTTGCCTTCCACAAGCAAGAACCTTAACACACACACACACACACACACACACGCAGTATATTCCAGAACATATGTATATACTTTCTTACTACTTGAAGAAGACATTCTGTATACAGTCAGGTCCTAGGAGGGTATCTGAACTTGTCTGGAAAGAAAAATGTCTAGCAGGTATCACTCTTCTTAAGAACATCTCTCAAGGCCAATGGCAGAAAGGTAGGAGCCCAGTTACCACAGACACTCCACAACAAGTTGATTCCAAAGGGTTTCAATGCTGGTGCATGTGAGCAGATGCTGTGAGTTCCTGTTCACTAAACAGTTTATGGGTGAGTAGAATAAGCAGAACATCTAGGAACTGTGGAACATGTTCAAAACTTTTTAAAAAGCACAGCACTATTTGGATGAAGTTCTGTATAGGGCTAAGAGCATCCACAGCAAGATGGGTTAATGAATCTAATAATAGTGACGCCAGCTAAAGAGTTCCATGCAAAATAGGACTGACCATTCATGGAGAGAAGGAGAAACCTCTACCCCAAATCACAGGCTCTAGGAAGAGCCCAGAAGGGCACTGTTGAGCATGTGGGTGGGGAAGAAGGGAAACCATGGTGGAGTTAGAGGTATGAAAATTGATCACAGGGGTTGGAGAGAGAAGTCACACAGCATGGATGAACAGAATTGTGTGAAAAGAAAGTTCTTAATCTCACATAAGTACTCCTCTCCAGCTCTTCAAGAAGCAAATTAGGAAAGCGAGTGGGCTTTGCCTCAACCATTCTCCAGCAGAAGGGGATGCCCCCTCTCCTACAGGAGGGTTGTTGCAAGTAAGACAGCACTGAGAATGCCACTGGTAAGAGAGGGGTTAACCACTCCTCCTGCAGCCTAGCAGGAGCTGGCCCGGCATCCTTCCCTATCCCTTTAATCGTATCTGATACAGATGCAAGGCTGGGGAGGGGAGTCCGGTAGGGAACAAAGAAGCCATTTAAAAAAAAATAAAAAAAAGGACAAGAAAACGACCCCGCGCTCCATGGCAGACGCCAAAATGATTGCACAAAGGCACCATTTCAGGGCTGAAATTTCACCGCACCAACGTGATTAAAGGATTCCATGGAGGGTGGGGGGAGAAGGCTGAAGGCCACAGTGCTGCAAATTAACCTTTTCTTGGTAAGGATGGCCTGGACCAGGAAGCATTTGTGTTCTTCACAGTCAACCCTCTTCACGCACCTGCAAACATCTCCACATCCCCTTTGACCTGTCATTTCACCCAGGGATCCATTCAGCTCTTGCATTATCGCCTCCAAAACCAGCCCGTCCTGTGCACACACCAAGAGAGGAAGGACAGACTGGTGCTTTTACAGTGAGTAGTCAGAGAATGACATTCATGGCTGGCTACATGAGCCAAGTTCCCAGGCAGGTCCCTTTGGGACACGGATGCTCACGTGCAGGCACTGACCACACATACAGCATGGAGAATGATCACTTTATATATAAGCACAAGCTTGAACACAAACTGGTTGGAAATATTCTTTCTGGACCAGAGTACAGAAAATAATAATATAAGGCAGAAACCATAGGCGAGGTGCACCTTCCTCCTTCTCTTTAAAAATAGGAAACAAAACCTCTGAGAGCTCTTTTTTAGTAGGATAATTGAGAAAGATTTGGTGTGTTCTGCCTAAGCTAAGATCTTCCGCATACAGAGAGGAACCTTGAAGCACACAGATCAAGAAATGAAAACCAGGTAGCAGCTGGCTGGAAGCCCTTGCAGATTATAAGGCATCCACCCAACTCCTGACTTGAGCACGTTCCCTCCCGGCTCATCAGAGGCGAGAATGCAAGTACCTGAAGTGGACAGATGACTGATCTTTCACCACAACACAGATCTAGGATTTAGCCACAGCTGTGCCACCATAAGAACCATCAGGGTGTGTGAGATGGTTAGTCCATTCCCAGGACCTCATTTCCACTGTGTGTCAGAGAAGGGCTGCACGAGGAGCAAGTGCAACACCAACCCACACCTGCTGAGCTGGTGGGACTGCGAGTGGCGACCGCGCTTCCGGCTGGGGCAGTGCCACTGAAAGGGGATCCCCGCTTCTGATAAGCGGCGAGGGAGCAGGGAAACAATAGGTGGCTTGATGAGAGCTGCTCTATGATACTCCTGAGAAGCCCCACAGTCAGCACTGGCCAAAGAGGAAATTGGGGGTTTCCACAGCAACCTGTCCAGGGCACAAAGGCCCAACTGTCTAGGGGGAAGCCATGGAGGTGTCTCAGCATTCCCATTTTAAGAAGGGACAGCGGTGGAAGGCTGGAGTCTTTCTGAAGCCAAAGCACCTGCCAGAGCATTTCTATACAGCAGGAGTTTAATTGGGTATCAGTCCTGTAACCAGGGAGGAGCAGTGCTAGAGGAGGAGGGAGTTACTGCAGACTTTAGCCTGGCTAAAAGACAAGGCCTCCAACAGGGCAAGAAAGTTGAAAACACAGCATTGCACTTGGCTTCCCCAATCTTACTAATATAGTACATGACACTTTGATAAAAAAATAATACCTAAACTGGTGAAGACAGCTAAGAAAGTAATCTCTTGCGCATACAGGACTGAGATGAAAGAGAAAGTCAGATGGTAAAAAACCCCAAATACATTTAATTTAATTTAAAATAGGGAGATTTAGAATTTATTTACACAGACACTAACCAAAATTAGAAACATCCCTGGAAAAGACAAAAACAAAAACAGTGGCTGGAATCTGATCAGTCTGTGATAATTAACTCATCCACACCCCAGTCTTCATAGCTCCCATCTGGAAGGTAACGACGGATGATTATGGGGATCTTGCGTGCTCTGAAGGGAAGAGAGAGATGAACAGAAATGTCAGAATCTCCACTGTATCACTTCAGCAGGCAATGGAAGTGAGGTGCTTGATAGCTTCAATAAGCTCATCAGATTTAACTGAGAGCTGTGCAGCACAGTGATGTGATATTACAGCAAAGTCCCAACAACCTTCTGTCATTTGTAGACCTCTCAGACCTCTGTTGCTCCTTGAGCCTTGCTGTCTGAACCGACCAAGAGACAACACCAAGCATCTAACACTGACACAGGGGGAAAATACAAAAAACGGGACTTGAAGAACAAATCCACTTTTTGTTTGTCGAAAAGTTCTTCCCCACACAACACTAAAAAGGTGTCAGAATTTTGAGAACTTCCAGGACTGGTGTTTATCAAGAAATTAGCAGCCTGAGAGCATCAGTTACATTTTAAGAAGGATACATGAAATAGTGACTATTCAGGTAGCAAAACCAGTTACAGCTGGTGTGGAGCACAGCACCTGCTAACAGTGCTTCCAATCAGAGAGCAAGAAAATGCTGAACACAATTTAACTTCATGAAAGTAGTTTCCAGTCAGCAAAGCATAATGAGACTGTCTGGAATCTAGCCAGGGCATCAGGTTTCAACTGTATCAAACCTGAAAAGTAACACAACTTCTTTACATTCAGGAAGGTTGTTTTTCCAGTAGTAAAGTAACTCCCTGATGCCAAGAATTACAACTGAATTTTGGCACAGAACAGGATGCACCACCCTGACTCACTTTCCAGAGCTCACACACAGGCAGTGACCAGAAACAACTCAGTCTGAACCTGGAGATCTGACAGGAACATGACCTAAGGAGCTTCCAGCAATGGCAAAGGCAGCTGTAATAGATATAAAATCTGCAAAAGCAGCTTCAGTGCATTGAGAAACTGGAGAAGCAGAGGGACAATTCCGTTCAAGGACAGGGAGCTAACCAGTAACAGAGTCCAGCTGCTTGAGGGATACCTGCATGTGACCTAGATCGTGCAGGAAAACTGTGGGACAGCAGGGAGCCCTGCTGTGGCAAGGTGGGCCTGCAAGTGGCCATCCAAAAGCTGCCTCTCCTACAGTCAGAAAGGATTTATTTACCTTTCTGTAAGCAGGGGGAAAGCACAAGAAGCCAAGCATGCAATGATGCAGGAAATGAACATTCTCACCAGCCTGACCCTTCTTTTAATTTTTGCCAGCACTTCATTTGAACACAGGTCTGTTCAGATGGCGGCTTTGAAGCAATTCCATCTGAGGAATTAAACTGATTCCAGAAAGATGAGGACACTGAGATCCCATCACAGAAATAACGGACACTGGAAATGTGAGGTAGAAGCGGTCCATAGCACTTCTAATCATCAGTATTTGCATGACCAACTAGGATGGGAGAGAGCAGCTGTGGAGAAACTCCAAGGTGAAAAAAGGATTAGGCAACTACAGTGCACACTGTTATTGAGGGAAGACAAGGTTGTCTCAGAATAAACTGCTAAGTGCTGGGATGAGGAGAGGACTGCTGGCTTTATGGAAATCAGTACAAAACCTGTGACTTACTTGAGCTCTTTCATGGCAATGAGCAAAGGGTCTGTCTCTCCTTCCAGCTCCACCATCACAGGGGCACACATCCTAGGAAGAACATCAACAGCCACTTGAACAAAAACACAGAGAGCGAAGAGGGACAGATAAACACCTGCCTACCTGTGTCACCTCTACAACAACCAATAAAGTAGGAGGGTGGGATGCCACCCTGGCAAAACTGATTTGTTCTGTTGTGCACTTCAAGAAGAAAATTCCCCCAGATGGTTCCAGACCAGACTTTTACTGGAATGCTCTTCTTGTCCCATCCCTTGGGCTCTGCTAACCAGCTCATACTCAAGGACTGGTCAAGTCCACACTCTCCTAGTTGCCCTCTGCTGTGCTTGAACAGGTAGAAAGGAGTGGTTCTAAAATTAATCCAATGAAAAGGGTGGAATTGCTACAAAACGAGCAGGCCTCCTACAACTCCAACACATCCTTTTCATTCTGACTTGCTCACAGCACAACACTTCTTAATTATTAAAACAAGTCAAAATAGGCAAATGGATTAAGAGCAGCCAGCCTTGACAGCACCTAAAGTTCTAAATGTCATTATCTGTTATAAATAAGGCCTCATAATTGCAAATACTAAAAAATTTACAGCTTCCCAAAATACAACTGCACTCAGAATGGATTTCAGGTTGGTTTCTTCACTCCCAATTCCTACAGCCCTGTGGCATCAACTGAAGCTATTTTGAAGCATCTTGCCCTCCAACATCACCTTTTATGAACCAGTTATGGACTTTTCCAGTCCATGTTGGCTCTCTTAGGGAAGACAGAAACCAGAACTGTCTTATCCCATTCCCTAGTAATTTTGCCTGTGACCTAGGAAAACTCACTGTGGCTACTAAATGCTCCCTCTTTATGCACAAGTAGCACAGCTTCAGGCATGGAGAGACACAGAGACTTCAGGTGCAACTAAGAGCCCCATAGTCCTGTGCATCACTGTTGACATGCAAGCACAGCAGTCATCCAAAGGATTCAGGAGATCTGGGAATTTTTAAGGGAAAAGGAAAGCATTTTCCAGTGTAAAGGGAGGCGCAACTGCGGCATTGTAGGGGGCACGGTGGGCAATACTCACGCTATCTGCAGGGCACGAGTGCCCAGGACTCTGGCTCGCTCGTACTTGGTCATGTAGGGGGTCGTGATCCGCTTCTGGTTTGCCTGCTGCCGCTCTCCGGAGGGCAGAATCTCCACGTTCTCCTGTCCCTCCTGGTGGAAACAGACCCGCGCCGCTGCTCAGCCGCGCCCTCCACCGAGGCCCTGAGGCGTGGGGGGGGAGCCCCCGAGGCCTCCCCAGCTACAGCAGCCGCACAGCCAGGCTGCGACGCGACCCCGCGGGCCCGGCAGAGCCTGCCCGGGCAGGCCAGCGCGGCGGCCAGCGGGACACCCACCTCCTCCGCGTTCTCCAGGTCCTCCAGGCCCTCATCCTCCTCCACATCGTCGAAGTCATCCCCATCAAAGCTGCGGAAGAGACACACGTGTCGCACTTGGGGCCGGGCCGGGCCGGGCCGGGCTCCCCGACCCGCACCACCGCCCCGAGGCGCGACACGCCGCCCCCTCCCTTCCCTCCCTCGCTCGGCCGGCCCGCTCTCACTTGTCCTCGTTGTCGGACATGTTGCCGGCCCAGCGCCCCCTCACCCGCACTTCCGGAAGTCACTTCCGGGTGCTGCCGTGACGTTGCCGGAAGTGATCCCGCCGTTGCCATGGCGACCGCCGCCGCTTCCCCCGCTCCCCGCGTTCCCGGTCTCTCCCGGTGGCGCGATGGAGGCGCCGGGGACTCCGGGCCGCGAAGGGGGCTCGGCGGCGGGCAGGCCGGCCCGGTACAGCACGGGCACCCGGGAGCTGTTGATAGGTAACGGCGGAGCGGGGCCAGGGCCGTGTCTGGCTGCTCGGAGCGCCGGGGTCCGGCCCGCTGTACCTCTCCCCGAAGTGGAGCGTCCCACCGCGGTCCGGCAGCCGAGCGGGTCGGTCGCTGGTGTCGCCGCCCCGGCTGGAGTCTCCCAAACCCGCATCTTCCCCTTCGGGTGGGGGTTGTGAGCGGGGGTGGCCCCAGGGCGGGTTCCCCAGCCCGGCGCTGCTGCCTCTTCACCGACACGTCGTGTTTTTCAGCGATGATGGACGAGTTGCAGGTGACGCATTCCCAGAAGCGATACCTGATGGACTATGTGAAACGTGAGTGAGGCTCCCTGGCTCTCCTGCCCGCTGCTGTGCTGTGGTGAGGAGCTTTTGCATCTCGGCTTAGGACGGGGGCATTTGCCCGCAGCCTGCTGGGATGGGCAAGTGCTTTAAACCAGCAGCGCAGCAGCTGCTGACACGGGGGGACAAACGGGGAGAGGTGTCCCCACGAGTCAGCCAGGAAACAAGGCACAACAGTGTGCCTGAACCACAGTCTGTCTCATGCCTCATAACCTGGGTGAGACATCTGAGGCACTGGGGTCTTCCTTTGTGATGCTGCTGTGGATCAACAGGTAGATCTGCTGGCAATGGCCCAGCTCCATCCATCCAGAGTCCCCTGTCTGACTTGCTGTTATTTTTTGGTTCATCCCCTAGGAGGAGATGCCCTGCCCCTTCAGAGCTTCCCCCCCCACAGCAAACAACCACTGCCTGCTTCCCACCCAGCAGTCTGTCAGCCACGCAGGCTTCCAGCCAGGCCACTGCTCCGACCTGCCAAGGTCTGCCAGGCAGGAGATGCCTACACCCGGGAGAAATTCAAGCCACAGCCCACACGTAAGTCAGCAAACATGGCTAATAAATACATGGTGATACCTGGAGCCTCTTGTCCCCTTCTGTCCATCCCCTGCCTCAGTCTCACTGGTGGCAGTGTGCTCAGGCTCTCAGTCTTCAAAAATGCTTTAGAAATGGATCTCTGAGGGAACAGCTACTGTAAGTGCTCACTGACTTCTGCCTGCCACCTCGGGGGGTGACAGGTGTTAGGGAGCTGCACAGCCCTTGAGTAAGAAAGGAGCATTAGACGATTTTCCAGCACATAAATGTGAACCACACCTCTGATGTTGGTTTGGTGGGCTCTGTACACCCGTGTGGTGCTTGCACACAGTCCAGGGATGGACTGACATTAATGAAACACTTCCTCTGGCACAGTTAGCAGGGAAGCAATGTGGTCAGGCTCCTCCATGAGGGACATGCTGGTAATAATTTTTTTTTCCCCTTTGGCATTCACAGGAGATTTGGAAAAGGAGAAGAGAAGACTTCAAAACATCTTAGCAACAGGGAAAGATGAGGTGGAGGACGAGGTGAAGCAGATGTTTGTTCAGACAGAGGAAGAGGAGACAGCTGAGCCTGACCGGTTTGAAGAATGTACGTCTTCATGTGCCCAGGAGGGAGGCAGGCAGGAAGCCTGGGAAGCCAGCTCCCTCCTAGGCCTGGGGGGGCAGGCTGTGTTGCCAGTAACCTGAAGCCCATTATAGGAGGAGGCACAAAGCCCAGTTTCCAAGAGAAAGGACTTGCTGCTCTGACACTCTGGTCCAGCCATCCCCAGAGAGCTTATACTGCCAAGGTGTGCTGGCAGATAGCTCTCTGGGCTGTCTACACAAAATGCACCCTGCTGGCAGGAGAATAGCCGAGGGATGTGCAGGGAATACTTGGGAAGCAAGCTCAGGCACTGCTGGTCCTTTTCCCAGCAAGCATGGGACCACAGACCAAAAGTGGCATCTGATGATCCATGCCTGGTGTTGGATGGTTGCAGTCACTGGGTGATGCATGTCAACTAATGAACCTCAACTGCAGATTCTGTCTCCATCCACAGACTGGTTAAAGTGCCCACCAGCAAAAGGGAATTGTCTGCACAAAGAAAACTAGAAAACTACTGTTCCTGGGAGCCAGGGAGTAATAAGATGTTGGGCAGAGGGGACATTTCCCATTACATAAAGGGCTAGTGAGGTATTGTGATGACATGTTGAGCAAGATAAGTGTTACAGCAGATATCACCCTGCCCTCATGGGACTGCTGTTCAAGCAGAATTAGGAAATTGGGGGTTCAGATCTAGACAAAAATGTGTTTTCTTGCCTTTTGCCTGCATGCTGTTTCCACAGTTCTTTCTCTTATCCACCAGTGATGAATGAAATTCAAGAGAGGAGGGAATTCCTGGCAGAGATGGAAGCTCTAGGACAGGGCAAGAAGTATCAAGGGGTCATCCTCACTGAAATCTCACAGGTATGCAAGGGTCTTGGCTGAGCAATGCATGGAGGGAATCCTGTGTATCAGAGATCATAAAGCAGAGTCTTCTCTGATATCTGAGCAGGGAAGGGGGCAGAGAGCTGCTTCCCTTCATGGCACTGCTCAGGCATGAATTTAGGGATAGCTGTTTTTCAGCTTTCTTTCCATCTCTGCATGTAACTTAATCAGAGAAATGGAGTTTTTGTTTTTGAGATTGGCAAAAGAAGGAAAAAAAAAGCTGCTGGCTTTCTCCCTGCTCAGCTCTCCTCCTTTCTACTTTGCAGAAATTGCATGAGATGGAGATTATTGACAAGAAGAGAAGTGAGGAAATGAGAAATATCATGACAAAAGCCTTCCCTGTTGGGAACAAATCCAGTCTCCAAGACTAGGCCAAGGGCAAAACACAAGTGCAGTTTGTTCCCACCTATTCTTCCCAGACTCTCAGCATCAGAGGCTGGTCTGTGTCAGATTCCAAAGAGGGGGCAGCACCATCTGTTCCCTGAAACTGGAAGGCAGGACCAATTTGTGCATAAACAGTGACAGAAGTTGTAAAATCCTTCCCACACACACGGGATCCCTTCTTGCTCAATAATATTAAAGACATGAAAACACATAGCAATGGCTACCAAAACATGACAAAGCAGAGCCTATGCAGTGCCTCAGAGTACAGCAATCCACCCACAGAAATGTCATTCCTTCCCATCTACCCAGAGGTGGAGGTTTCTTGTGACTGCATGATGGTAACACATGCTGCCACCACACTTGTTCACTCCTGGCCCTGTGACTCTGGGAATGTGTCTGGAGGAAGATGCAGCTGCACAGCCTTGCACAATCACAAGCCCCTGGCATTGCTGCAGGTCACTGTGACTGTGACCAGCAAATCTCTGATGGCAGCCTCACTGGGCAAGGGCTCAGGAATACGGCTGTGCCAAGCAGGGACAGGGGGTTTCAGCCCAGTGCCTGCTGCTTTTTGCTGTGGGCTTGCTGTGATTTTTCAGCTCCTGAAAGCATGGTATGCAGAATAGCCACTCTATTCCCACAGGGACTGGAAATGGCTGCTCACCCCATACATACCTGCACCTTTGTCCTCCAGCGGGCTGAAGCGTGATGCCCCACTTCTCCTGTATAAACCCCAGCATAAACTCCAGTTTAAGATCTCATCCTCTGCATCTTAGCAATACTCAGCCACTTTCCAAGGCCAGGCAGCATGCCTTAGCCCAGGGACAGCACAAGTGCACAAAGGAATCAGAAGCCTAATCCACACTCGTTTTTTAAATCCAATGTTTCTTTTATTTCTGTTCGGGTGAATGGAAGTCATGGAGTTAGTACAGTATAATTTACAAATCAAACTTCTGACCGGGCACAGGGCCAAAGGGTGTCAGGCTGCAGCAATCCCAATGGCCTTTGGCAACAGTGATGTAATGCAGGCTCTAAAGCAGATTTGTTCCTCCTCAGAGAAGAGTTGTGCTTTGGGATCTCCTCTCCCCTACCACTGCTCCTCATCAGCCTGCTGGGTATGGCAAGGGTGAGATGGCATTGCCAGCGCAGGACTGAGCTGGCCAGCTCCCAGCCATGGGACCACGCTGGGATTGAGGAGAGGCTCGGGTCCCTCTGGTTTTGGGAAATGAGGATCCCTCTTCAGAATGCTACACCAGCCGCCTTGCAAGGCACTGCTTTGAGAGCATTTTGGCTAAAGCCTGTAGGGTTTTTAGAAGAGACTGCAGCAGATGGCTCAGGGCTGGTTGTGTCTAATTTACTAATGAGAAGGCATGATGAACAGCTGACCAACCAAACACCCATGAAACTCTAATTCAGACTGATCCAATAATTCAATAAATAACTCATCATCTTGGAAGAGAAGGCAGGAAACAAAAATGGAAGGAAGAAGGGATGGTTGGAAGAACACTGCCCCCCCCCATTCCCTCCTCTGATGTACACACACGCACACACATGACAAATAAAATAAGGG
The DNA here is from genome assembly GCA_034509425.1 of Eopsaltria australis. Classification (NCBI taxonomy): domain Eukaryota; kingdom Metazoa; phylum Chordata; class Aves; order Passeriformes; family Petroicidae; genus Eopsaltria; species Eopsaltria australis. Next base: position 32,987 of record JAVTVJ010002289.1, on the reverse strand, counting down.
GTTTAAAGTTTTAGGATGGGTTTGAATTAATCTAGTAAAGGATGTGTAAAAAATAACCAGCCACATCTGCACGCTTTTAAAGTATACACAGATGAAGCTGGGTAAAGGTCAGTTGTGACCGCGCCTCTCTCCCCTGCCGCTCAAGGGTGGCGCTGGTGAGCAGGGACACAAACTTAGTACCCCTTGCCGGCACTCAGTCAACCTTGAGCTTTTCTGCCCTTCCCAGGAAGGCAGCAGAGTCAGCAGTGTTTAGCAGCAGTGGGGTTCCTGAGTAGGGCACATGAGCTACATCCTAGCAGCTGTATGCCGTCCCCTTGAGTCCTCTCAGCCTTGGGACAGAGCCCACCCACCCCTGGCACTCGAGGGAGGGGACAGCTGAAAATAAATAGGGCACCAGTTGTTTTTTTGGCTATGGCTCTAGAGCCTTGTGATGCAGGAATATTTTCTTAACCTTTTAGTTTAGGCCAGTAAAACCCAAAGGATCCTGATTCTAATGTCAGTTTTCTCCTGAAGTTAAAAACAGGACAGAAAAGGGACAAGAGCAGGCAGGCAGGGAGGGACAGGGAGGCCCAGTCACCTCCTGGCAGAAGTCAGAGGCACGTGGAACTGTCACAGTTAGAGCGGGAGAAGGGACAGGGTGCAGTTAGTGCAAGTTTTCCCACAAACACGAAGCTCCTTTGCTTGTTCTCAGTTAATGACAATTGGGTAACGTATCAGAAAAGAAAATCTGTCTTCTCTCCGCCTAGTTAATGGAGGGGTCATGCTCCCCCACAGCCTCAGGAAGGGGAGGGCTTTGGTCATTCTCACCCACTCCAGGCTGAGGGCTGGCATCTCCCTGGGGCAGCAGCTCTGGTGCCTGGGGAGGGAGCAGGGGGAGAGGCGAGCCAGGGCCAGGGAGAGGTGAGTCGCGGTTCCCTCTCACTCCTGGTGTTCTGCTCTAGCTTTTCTCCTTGGATGACTTGCTCTTGGAGTCATGCTTGTTGCCCAACAGCTTAAGCACCTTCATGGGCTTGAATTTGCCTTTCTTCTTGCTCTCAGTCTCCGCCTCCTTGTGAAATTCTGGGGTTGCAAAGGGAAGTTATTACTGTGGGATGTCAGTTGTTGTACACACTCACAACAATAGGCAAGGGTGAGAGGAATGAATCAAAGCCCTCCACTGCATCCACACTCTCTCTGGTAGCAGCGGTGTACAGCACAACTGTGCCTCTAACTTTATTGGCCCTGCAGGAAAGTCTTCCCAATCTACACAGAATAGATTCAAACTCTCCTACACAGAATTTCACAAATGGCTCATGCTGCCCCTTACTGGGGTCAGCAGTGAAAACATCAGTCCAAAAAGTTTGTCATTTGTTTCTTACCTTTCCTTTTAATCATGGCTTCCAACATTTTATCCTCCTCCTCTTCTCTGAAAGAAAGAATGGCAAAGAGGTCAGGAATTCAGCCCTGAAAACAGCTGCTGTATTGTTTAAGGCTAGAAAGCCTCCCACTTAGAAGCCACAGAGGGGCAGATCCATCACTGTCTTGTGAGCATTTGCAACCAGCAGGATAAATCCCACATGCTGCACGTGCTGTCCTGTCTTTCCCACACAAAGCATTCAAAGAGACAAGGATTGGGAAGCCTGGAAAAGACATCAGCAACATGGATATCTTGGGACACCCCCACAAAGTGCTCATGTGGTGCTGAGTCAGACAAGCTATGCTTTTCCCTTCTCCCCCAGCCCACCCCACCCCACTCCTCACTCACCTCTGCCGGTCCTCGTCCAGGCAGTTCACAATGGCATTCCTCTGCTCAATGATGGTCACCAGCTCCTGCATCAGCACCTTCTCCCTCCCTCGGTCCTCGTCCGTCCAGTCCTTCTCTACCCAGCCAAACCCCAAGGAAGGATAGGCAATTACATGGCTGAAGGATCTCCAGCACAATCCATTCTACCCTGGTGTGTTGAAGGGCTGGTTGGGCTAGCAGTGCTTTGAGGACATAGCCCTGCATGTGGCATTCCATGGGGACAAAAGGAGCACATCCCTTCACAAGGCTGAGACATGCATTGAGATGGGACAGAGCCTCTAGAGCCAGCTGATTGCACTGGCGTCCCTACAGATCTGCCTCTCTTCACCTGAGACCCACCTAGAGAGAGGGCAGATGATGCCCAGGGGAAAAATTATCCTTGAGGTTCCCTTTCAACTCAAGATATTCTATGGTTCTACGAAAATGGGAGTAAGCACACCCAGAGTGGTGCTTTACCTGGCTTGTTGAGAAGGCACCGCAGTTCATACTCCACATCTGACTGCCGCTGCTCCAGGTTCTGCTGCTTGAAACTGCAAAGGAAGGGGGAACTGTTGGGAGGCACTGCAAGGCCCCAGAGAGGCAGAACATTATTCCAAAGTACAGGGTGAGCTTGGAAAGAAGCATCAAGATGCTGATCTTGTCCTGTACTGCCAGGGAGCCAAGGATTAGTAAGGACCAGCCTTGGCTGCTCAAGGCCTTCCTGGAGTAGATGCTGCAAGGTTCTGGTGACATGCTGTGGGTCAGTTCTCAGTGCATCTGGACAGATTTGCTAGCCTTTACCCCCTCTTTTCTAGGTAAGGAGGCCCTGTCAGGATCTCCCCTGGAAGGCCCTCCCTCCCAGGAGGGCTGAGAAAAGGTTCCCCAAGGGAGTGTGAGTGCCCCTCCACCCGCCTGCACACACTTACATGTAGATGAGCTCTGACTCGTGGCGCACCAGCATGTGCTTCTCATGGATGAGTTTGAACCAGTCCACAAGCAGGCTGTCCTCAGGGCTGTCTGCCAAGCAAAGGGACAGTTCAGAGCCATTCCCAGCCCTGGTGGATCCCATCACCCTGCAGCAGGCTGGGCTCTGCCAAGCCAGGGGAGGGGCACTGGGCTAGAGCCAACCCAGCCTCAGCCCATTTCTGAGTCCCGTCTTTTCCCATTTCCATTCTAGGGACATCTCCATGTTTGGGGTATGGTTGTGACCAATCTTAGAGGCCAACACAGCCTCCTGTGCTCTTCCAACCCCAGCATCAGCAGGGAAGAAATCACTGTTGCTATCTCTTTGGCTGGAGAGAGGGCAGGCCTAGGGTCTGTCCTGCCCCACACCCACAGACAGCCCACCCCACACACCATTCTCAGCACTGCGAAGTTTTTCCTCCAAGGCCACCCCACGGTGCTCCAGCTCATCCAGCTGATGCTCAATGGCATCCATCTCCCCATAGATGTCTTCCTCAGGGATGTACTGATCTGTCTGCACCTGTCAAACCATAATCACAGACTTTCATTACCACCAGGCTCCAGTTTGCAGGGGTTATCCAGAGGCTGGTCAACACTAACAAGGGCAGGGGGACAACAGAATATTCCATCCAAGTGTGGATCTGAAATCCCCACCCCACTCTCAAACAAAGAAAGGCCACGGTGGTTTCATGAATAGGGTGTAGCCTACACACCTTTCTCTGTAGCCACAGGCACCTGCTGCAATTCCTGCCCACATATGCATCAGCAGGATGCCTGCAGACTGCTACAGCCCTGCCACAGAGCCGGCTTTTCTCTCCTTGCTCCCAAGGGCCCTTTTACCTTGCGTTTGATCAGTGGGAAGCCGTGGCCTGGCGCAGGAGGACGCACAGGCTTGGAGCCTTTGGGAGGTTTCTTTGCTGAGGGGGAGGCAGCAGGTGATGGCTTCCGATTGAAGGGATTTTCTTTGCAGGAAGACTGGAGAGGGTGGACAAAAACAGATATGTGAGCATCCAGGGAAGGGAGGGGATCCCAACAGGTGAGAATGAGCAGACAGGGCAGCGCTAGGGTTTGTCCTGCCCCACAGCCTTCTAAAAGAGGAACACAGCACTCACGTCCACAAGCACCTAGTAAAAAAACCAACTGTGCTCCTATTTGGCATCATTTTCCCAGCTCCTCTCTCTCAAGCATGCTGAAATATTTCCTTCAAGGTTCCTTTCATATTTGCTCAGACTACATGACATCCTGCCTCTTCTCTAGCACATGGAGTAGGCAGAGTATGAGCAGAGCCACCATTTAACACAGGCTGGAAGCTTGCTTTCAGGGGGCCACACATCCAACCTACCAAAGGGGCAAGCTTGGACTCACAGTCTCCCTGTGACCAAGTGATGGATGGGAAAGAAAAGCCCTGTGATCTGGATGGGAGGAAGGTCATCATCTCACCTTTAGCTGTGGTTTGGGTGAGGAGGATGTCTTGGGACTCCCAGCACCCCCATCTGAAGCCAAGAGGATGGGTGTAGGGCTAGCCCCAGCCGGAGGCTTGGGGGGCAGCCGGCTGGGGCTGGTCTTTAGGCTGCCAGTGGAGATGCTCCTGCTGGCATGCAGGGTGCTGGGCTGCGTCTCCCCACTGAGGCTGGCCAGCTCACTGGAGGAGGAGAAGGAGGAGTTGGTGGAGAGGCTGGCTGGGACAGCAGGGCTTTCACTGGAGGAGACGCTGGCCAGTGGTGCATCAGTGCTGGAAGTCTTGGTGGCTGTTGGCATGTGCACAGTGGGCTCCGAGGAGCTTTTGGGCACTGAGGCCTCATCGGTGTCTCCCAGCACCTTGGCTGAGCTCTCAGAGTTGATGCTCTCAAGGCTGAGGGCTGGAGATGGGGTGGAGGATGATGGCTCAGAGTGTGACAGCCTGGAGATGGGGTGATGGGCTGCAAAGCAAAGGGAGAGCTCAGGGAGGAATGAAGGGACAGCCAGGAGAGAAGGTGAGGGTGGCATACACTGGAGACAGCGGTCAGCACAAAGTCTTGCCTGCAAATGCTGTGCTCCAGTGGGTAGAGAGAATATGGCTAATGCAAGCTAATGCAACCATCACTGCATCAAGGCCTGGCCTGCCAGGGTGATGCAGAGGCACTTGGGAAGGGGAAACCTCCAAGGGGATGCACGGGGGCTGCAAGGAAGGATAAAGGAGCGGGAGGAAGCTCACCTAGCGGGGAAGCATTGGGGGCTCGTGGAGCTGGCCGCTTCTTTGCCTTTGGACTGCTGGTGGGAGTGATGCCATACCAGGGGTGGAGAGGTTTGGCAGCAGTCTCACTCTGCTCCTGCTCAGGTGTGCTCTTCCGGGTGTCAGCACTTTCCACTTCCTCATCCTCTTCCTCAAAGGGGTTGTATGGTTTGGGCTCTGTGGTATCAGACTTGCTCTCTTCACTCCTGGCTTTCCCCACCTCCTCCCCATCCTCCTCCTCTGAAGTCCTACTTGGAGTCTCATGGCTGTTGCCTGGGGGAGGAGGGGGAGCTGGCTTCTTCTTGGGCTCTGTTTGCACCAAGGCCATCCATGGTGGGTCCTTGGCTCTTGCAGCAGTTCCACCACTGGTAGAAGAGAAAGAGAAATTACGGTGGCCTAGACAAGGTGGGGTGGCGAGGCACTGGAGAGGGACTTAGTCCTTGGAGGAAAGGAAGGATGGAGCAGCATGTCTCCCATGCAGAAGCAGCTCTCTCATCCAAGCATGGCCCTAGGCTTCCCCAGACAGCCTCTCACTCTCTGTGGGCAAACCTATGGGCCTTAGGGAAGCACAGCCTGCCTGACTTGCCTGCTGGGCTGTTTTGGTGTCTGAATATTGCATCCTCCATCTGCTAAGAAGTAAAGGCTGAGCTTTATGGCCATAGCTGGTCTTCCCTCCCCAACACCTTTCCCAGGACAAACCCTCCACAAGGCAGATAAGTGTCCCCTTCTCAGCAGCCACAGGCAGGGCCATTTCAGAAGGCATTTGGCAAACACCTTTCTGAAGCTCTCAAACTCTGTACAATAAGAGACAAATGCCCTAGGAGGTATGGATGAACCCTGTCAGCCTGACCATGCTGGGCTAGCATCTATTTGAGAAGGAACCTGGTCAAAGCCTACAACCTTCTAAGAGCAGGAGCTGAGGGAGGTGGAACAGAAGACCACAGCTGTCCCCATAGCCCCACCTTGCTATGGAGTTTTCAGGTGATCTGCAAACAGAGGGACGTACCGATCAGAGGAGCAGGGTCTCCCTCGAGGTTTTGGGACAGGGGGGCTGGGTTCAGGTACCCGACCTAGAAAGATACAGTCAGGCTGTCACAACACCAAAGGACATGAAGAAAGAGATTAAATCAACATGAGACACCTCTTAGATATCTTCCCACAGGAAGGTGACTATTCCCACTCACTGAAGACCTCATGGCATTTCTCCTTTAGTTGATGCAGCCAGCTAACCCCAAACAAGCCCTTTGGCTATTTCTCCCCACTTCACCCCCGGAGCTGCACCTGGAGAACTGACATTCCCCTCTGTGCCCAGAACTGCAAACTCCTCTAGCTCTACCATCTTCTTTCCACACTGGCAGCAACCTTTGGAGAGCTCTGGAGAAATACAAGGGAGCAGACAGGCAGAAAAACTAGTACTGCTCTCCTTGCTATGGGGATAGCAAGCAATTGCTGGCAATCAAAGGCCTGGTGTCTGAGTCCAAGGTTTATTCAGAGGCAGAAGAGTGTCAGGCTTCAGAGAAGGAAGGGAACTCAGCCAACCTGCAGCCAACCACCTCAACTGCAGAGGATGTGGAGGGTAACCCCTGCCACCACAGTGCCCTCTTACCGTTCACCATGCTGGGCCCACACTCGCTGCCCTCGCCCTGCAGAGTGGATCTGGGCCGGGGGACAGGGTGGGAGCTTGGAGGAGAGAGGGCATCGGTGGCCTTCCTTGGGGCAGGGGTGGGACGTGAGTCTCTGAGCCGTCCATCCAGCGAGCTGGCTTTGTCCTGGGTGAGCACTGCGGGCTTGCTGGGGATTGGAGGCCTGGGGGGAGTTTGGGAGACAGGTGCCCCACTGCCAGCATGAGCAGGGGGTGTTGGTGTCTCTGCTTTGCTGGCTGTACTGTCCTTCTCTACTGGGCCAGCAAGGCCCTCTGCAGGTGTAGGGGTCTCTGCCACACTCTCCTGGGAGTCGCCATCATCCTTCCCCACCTCTACTCCTGTGTGGAGGGCATTCTCTCCCATGCTGTCAGCTCCAGTCTCAGTTCTTAGCTCTGGTGACTGTTGGTCTGGGCTGGGTCTCCTCTCTGCCTTTCCACTCACGGCCAATTTACCACGATGCTGTGTGCAGACAAAAGTCCCTGCTTCTGAGCCAGGCTTGTAAGACCCTGGGAGCAGTGTGCTGGAACATTCCTTACACCTGCCAATGAGAAGAGAGAGCACCATGGGATGGGGGATGCCATCCTACCCTTAACAGAAGGCAACACACCTGAAAGATCCTTGTAGGGACACGGAGTGAGTTCTCACCGCTGCTACTAAATCCTAGAGTGCTCTTGAGGAAGTCATTCAGGGAAAAAGAGAAGTAGAGAAATGTCACCAGGCCACTGTAGGAACTCATGGCAAGTCCACAACTCAAATATGGGTCCTTCCTTCATCTCAGAAAGGATTTAATAGATGTGGAAGGGTGACAGTTGGTATTGGGATATGGTATGAAATGGACTGGGAATGGGGAGAGGGATCAACCATTCACAGACATGAAACAGTGAATATCAACTGGAATTAGGGAACAACTGGTTCAGAACTGGCACAGGGAAGCTATGGGCTGCCTTGTAGGGGCGAAGAGTCCAGGCAGGTTAAGGAACTGTCAGACACATTTGTTTGTAAAACACCCTCCCAGCTCTGATTATTAAATAAAATTACATCAATTCCAACTCAGGAAATAACTACATTGGAGGCTTCCAGAGTATTCAGGGGAAGGGGCACACAAGCCTGGCCTGGTCTCATGCTCAGCCTCAGTAATGCTGACCATGGCATCCAGCTGGGCCATAGCATCTGGCTGGAAAGACAAGGGCATTATGCAGCAAGGCCATTCTTACACTCTGCCTTGCCTGTTGAAATTGGGCTTCCCTGTTCTCCTCTGCCTGCCACATCTCCTTGGATCATCCACTTTCCCCCCACTGAGCCTCTGAATAACTCCTAATAAAGCCCTTCAGGCACAGGTGTGATACAAAGCACTGGCAACTATGTCAGTCCTTCTCCACCTGGGAAGGGAGGTGGAGAGCATACATGAAAGACAGCCAAAGACAAGGGCTTGATCAAGCACTCCCATGAAAACCAAGCTTGTTCCTTCTTGTCTGAATACCTGGTGCTTGCAGCAGCTGGCTGCCCTAACACTGCCAGCAGATAATTTTGGCAAGGAATACTGCTCTGGGCATCCAGTTGTCTGGGATTTCCTTTGAAATGGAGAGCAGAAGGGTGAGGACACAGGGACTCAAGAGAGAAGGGGTGTGATGAAATGAAGAGGTAGAAAGCTCGGACGAGGGGAGAAAGCTGTTTACTTTGGGTTTATCTCCATCAGCCCATGGGAGCCACTGCCACAGGACATTTCTGATGGTGACCAAACACCATCCATGGATCAGCACAGGAAAAAAAACACAAAACAGAAAACTGACAAGAAAAGAATCAGGAGGCAAAACATTTGGGATAAAATTACAGGGATCTCCCTGCTCAGTCTGAAGGGCCATGAGCTGTGCCATGGCAGACAGGGCACCTCTCCTATTCCTGGCCTGTGAGAACAGTGGGAATGCTGAACCTGCTTCCCAAAACTCTTGCTTTTGTCCCAACTGCAGATGGGAAGCCTGATGGGCCCCAGCTCAGCTCCCCTCCTGTGACACTGTTTCTATGGCACATCCCCAACTGGCTTAGGCAGGTGAATGAGGCCTCCCTCATCTTCCCAGTGGCTCGATGTTTCTGTCCTCAGATGCCAACCCTTGTCCTGTGGCCCATGGGAGAGACCGTATTCCTTCGTCATCAGAGCAGAGAAAACAAAGTGAAATGATTTCACAGGTGCTGCAGGTAAGGACCTGCACTCAGGGAGTAACCACAGAGCTGCTGACGTGTGAACCCTCATTCCTCAGTTTGTTAACAGTCTGCAGCTCTCCACATGCTCCCTGGGAGCTCAGCACCACCCAGGCAGCATGGAAGCCTGTATATCCAGTTGAGGATGTGGAGTGTAGGTGGAAGGAGGTCTGTAGGATGATGTCATGCCTTAGACCTCACTGGAAGGTGAAGGGGGGTGGTCCTGGGTAGGCAGGTGGTAAAGAGGCAGAGCATCCTTGTTTATGGAGGTGGGAGAAGCCCAAGAGGCTGGGATTCCAAGTAAGTGAAGTGGGAAAGCACAAGTCAGCAAGGGAGGCAGGGAGTAGGGTAGGAATGGAGCACAGGGACACAAAGGGCTAGTCAGATCTCTGGAACAGGATCTGGCAGGCAAATGGAACATCTTCACTCTCATTTCAAGCACTGCTGTTCACGTTCTGTGTTGCCCAGGGATACAGACACTTAAAGATGGGGTGCAGCAGGCCAGAGACCCCCAGTCTGCTGAGGAGAGAGGCCGCCCCACCACAACCTACCTGAAGCACTGGCGGTGGTAGAGCTTGCCCTCAGCCAGGTAGCGCTGCACCAGGTGGACGTGCTGCTGGCAGGCTGCGCAGGTGCTGCTGAGCGTGCCGCGCTGGGACCGCTCCGAGGGCTCCGAAGGGATGTCATCCTGGGACACAACAACAGGCAGCTCAGGGTGGGGGCCACGAGCTGCTCCCCAGAACATGGATTCTCCAGAGCAGCTGCTCCCTGTGCAAGGCCCGTTGCTGAGGGCTCGTGGCACAGCTCAGGGGCTGACCTCAGGGGCTGACAATGCGCAGAACAGCTGCCCTCAAGCCCAGGCACAGGCAGGCTACCTCTTCCCAAATTAGAAGGGGCCACTCCGAAAGGTGCCTTGCCCCTATCTACAGCTGAAGGGCACTGGAAGGGACTAATCTATACCCCATGCACTAGGGTTCTGCAAGACATTGAAAAAGGTCCCATCCCAGAAAACTGCTAAAATCTGAAATAAAAGGCATATTTTCTGCCATTCTAGTCCCACATTCCTGCTCTTTTCTCATCTGCAGGGTTATCCCCACATAGGAAGGAGAGTATTTGTACCCCGAGTGGTTCAAGGAACCACCATCCAGCACCAATCTGCCCAACCTTTTGCATGCCATGGTCAAAATACAGTCACAGACTCACAGAGAAAAATCACTCTCTCAGCTGGATCCCACAAGGAAACAAAATCCCAAACACCCCTCACACCCAAAATACACAGGCAGGCCCCTGCAGAGATCCATGGCTCTGTGACAGGCTTTTTCCCATCTCCTCACCCGCAGTGCAGGGGGTACCACTGTCTCAGTCTGGCTTTGAATTAAGAAACTGGGTACCTGTGGTGTTGAAGGACTCTCAACTGCAGCCACGGGCGTCTTGTGGGACAGCTGAGAAGGAGAGGAGGCAGCAGTTGGGCGCTTCATAGGCGGAGGGACGCTGGCTGGAGGCAAGAGGGAAGGAGGATGAGGCATGGAGAGCAGTGGTGACTCACACCACCCATGTGCGGGAAGGGGAGGGGAAAAAAAATAAAATCATCCAGCCTTGTGACATAGGATGAGACCTGCTGCTCCCAACACTTCAGTGCTTATTTTAAGTGGAAGAGACAAACACAGTCTAATAATGGGTCAGCTGAGAGGCTGCCAGAGAGCCTGGCCTGCTGTGGATCCCCTTCTGTGGCCCAGGGATACCAGCCTCCCACTGTGATTTTATTTACTCATCAAGTGCTACTTGGCTTCCTTGTAATCGACTTCCTAAGCAACGCTCAAAGCCCAGAGCAGCTGGGGTAGTGCTGATGTATTGTTGTGACCCACTGGGCCCCAGGGCTTCCAGGCTGTCAGCAGGTCTGTGAAACATCTCTTGCTGTCAGGGCTGGAACTCACACCCCAGTCCCCAGTGGGATTCCTTGGCTGGGAGACCAGCATCCCTGGAGAAGAGATTTATCTGATGTTGTGGCTACAAACTGGAACAGAGGAGACCTGGAGCTCTCATCTCCACCCAGCCAAAGGATGCCCAGGAAGAGCAGTCTCAGAGCACTCAGCTCAGGTTCCTGTTGTAGGGACAGATGAGCTGATTTGAAACACTCCACCCTGGCTCCACTCTCTCTGTCCTCCAGTCACTTTACATGTACCTACGTGACAAAAATTAGCTGTGGTAGGCAGGCTCCTATCTAGCTTTCTCCTATTTTAGAGGGTTAGAGCAGATCACAAAGGGTTCTGGCAAGCACCAGGGGTGGTGGCCCAACCCATGTTGGCAGAAATGCAGCATAGAGGGAGGAGAAAGGCGTTTCTTTTTCCACAGCCTGAGCTGTTGCATCACTCCCCAGCTCTTGAGAAACATCATCCCAACACACTCTCTCTTCCAGGCCTTTCTCAGGGGCACCAGCAAGATGCAGGAGAGGTGGGTACTACCTGCTCCTCTCCCCTTCCCCACAAACACACATAGCTCCCAGTTGCCACAGGGAGGAGGAAGCACAAGGCAATGCTGGGTTTCCTGTACTCAAACAGGGCCAAACTGGATGCCAGAAGGGTGGGAGGACACTCACCTTGGCTGGGGTTGTTGAAATGGTTGTAGTACTGAGACACATAAGTCATGATGCTGAGGCAGTCAGGGACTTTCATGGAGACCATGTCATTGGGATCTAGCAGGGCTGGGATGCCCAGCTCCTGCTCTGCCAACTCAAAGGCCTGCAGGAACAGAAGCGTTAAGGAAGAAAAACTGATGTTTTATGAAAAGTAACAAATTGGAAAAGCCCCAGGTTAAATAGTGAGCCTATGGCATCCCTGATGGACAGAGGCTTCCAGACATGCTGCTTGACTAAAAAAAGTAGCAACAGAAGCAAGGTTCCCTTCAAGTTTTCACTGAAAAAAACCCAGTGTTTTTTCAGCTCACAAGGACACCAGCAGTGCCCTCATGCAGGACCCTGCCATGCTCAAGGCAGTACTTTCAGTACTTCTCTGTGTCTCAGCAAGCAGAAACAAGGACACTGTGATAAGAAGCACTCATCTCCTCCAACTGCATACATGGCTACCCAAAAAGAAGGAATGGAGGAGGGGAAAAGCAATTGGAGAGTTTTCCACTTAGCAGCGTGTGTGGATTACTGTCTCTACACTGGCCATCCTGCTGCTGAGCCAAGGGCAGCATACCCACATTGATCTCCCAGGGAGAGGGGCGCAAGGCTATGGCAGGGACTGAAGAGAAGCAAGCCAGGAGGAGATGAGAGTGGTTTGGGCACTCAGCGAGTAAAAGTGCCCCCCATGGACATCCTACTCTGCTCAGACTGGCTTTAAGCCAGTTGTCTGGACTGTGTCTTGCTGAACACAAGGCTGCATGCAGCAAGGGGTGAGTACAGACCCCACCTGAGAGGTCCCTAATAGGACAAGATACCCATTGTGTGGGTCTTGAATGGAATAAGCTGCTAATTAGTGAAAGGGGCCAACTGGTCTAGGAAAGGACATGCCAGGGCACAGTTGGAGAGCCCTAATCCTGTAAATCCCAAATCACAGAATCACAGAATGGCTGGGGTTGAAAGAGACCTCAGAGATCACCTGCTAGAGCAGGTGACACAAAATCAAATCCAGTGGGGGTTTGAGTATCTCCAGAGCAAGAGATTCTACTTCTTCCTCTCTGGACAGCCTGGCCCAGTGCTCTGGCACCCTCACAGTAAAAAATGTTTTTCCTCATATTCATCTGAGGAATTCCTGTACTTCAGTTTGTACCCTCTGCCCCTTCTCCTGTTGCTGCGCACCACTGTCTGGCCTCATCCTTGACATCTGCCCTTGAGATATCTGTATGGAGCATAACTCATCTTGGGAAGGAGATGGGCCATGCCTTTCCACTTACGATCAGATGGAGACTGCAGAAATTAGGTCTTTCTCTCATTTAAAAAAAACAAGGCTGTTGCTGCTCTGTCCTACCACTAGCCCCCAGGGTTGGGCACCTCCCCATTCCACACTGCCTGCTTCTGCTACTGGCTCCAGCTGTCCCAAGCAGGAAGGGAACATTGCAGACCAGGGTCTAGCATGATCTTCCTCTCTGCTGATGCCTGAAGCAAAACTAGCTTCCTGCTTCCATTGCCTGCAAATCTGGAACAACTGAGCTCAAAAAGTTGCTGCAACATTTAAATCTTCATCTGAGAGGTTGTCTTAGCAACTATTAGGATAACCAGGCTGGAAGCTGATGTTTCCGATTCCCTTGTTTCCAGAGAAGCTCCTGCCTGTTACTTATAAACACAGATTTTTCTTATGCCCTCAGCACTGTCACAAATTCCTCCCACACTACATGACCTCCATTAAGTCATTCTCACATCACTTCTTCCTTCTGTGTGCTGCAGAATGGGGACTTACCAAGCGATTATTCTCATAGACGTCATCCTTGGAGAGAGAATCAAAGTCTCTGAAATGAGAAAGCACAACATAGCCACATGAAGTGCAGAGGAAAAGTGCCTCTATGCCATCACATGCAGATTCCAAGGACAGTCAACAACTCAACAGATAAGACCCTAGATAAACAAAACCTTGGCAAAGCAGATTTCAGGTTTTAAAGGGATGAGGAAACCAAAGGGAAATTGTAATTAAAAAAAGAAAGCAAGTCCCAAATGGGTGGTGACCAGGAAATTAAAATGTCATTCTTTTCTATCTGCTTCTGCCCTTGAGATTAAAGGCTGCAGAAATGCCAGGGCCGTGTTTCAATTAGCACCACACACTGCACGACATCACCCCAAACTTGCCTTTCCAAGGCCACTGGCACAACAGTGGGGGATGGGGATACAGATCCCTCATCCCAAGAGAAAGAAGGGACAGATACAGCTCAGGTGACCCTATGAGGGTCTTAGACAAACCTCCCTGCACCACCTCAAGGAATTTGGGGTGACACAGAAGATCTTAAACCGCATTTCTGTCCTTGCTTTTCCCCAAACATTCACAGTGAACAAAAAACCGTCCTCAGCTGCAGCCTTTGGAGCTGAATGCAAGGTGCTCAGGGCACATAGAGGAATCCAAGCAGTCTCCAACCCAGGGGATTCATTTGTTCCTACCCATTTCACTTGTTCCCCTGGAGCCCTTTAGGGGTTCAACCTGGCCACAGGGACTGATCAGCTGCCTTCACCAGGCAGGCAGAAGGCAGAAAGTTAAAGCAGTCTGCAGGCATTTGAAAGAGGGGGAGAAATGCAGGAAGGAGTTAGTTACAGCTTTTGCATGCACATGTGGGTACAATGTGTGAAAACAGCATCACGCTGCACTGCTTACAGCTCCTTCCTGCCAAGGATCTCAGCTTTGTTACAAAAAAAAAAAAACCCTCATGCAGCAGCCTGGTGTGCCTGCTAGCTGGATTCACAGGGGAGGACGAAGTCCAGAGAGGTCTAGGGTCAAGCAAAGCCACTCCGGTGGAGCACAGAGAGGTGCCAAAGCTTGGGAGACCAACACAGAAGGACAATTCAGATTAGAGGGGGGAATGCATTCCCCACCCTGAAGGTGGTGTGGGGGAACCAGGCGAGATGGCACCACACACCTGCAGAGAGGGGCTACAGGAACCTCCTTCCTTCATCCCCTTCTGGATTTTACTGCCTTTTCCTGTAAAACTGACACAACCCATCCCAGTGCCACATGGCAGGGCAGCCAGCCCCTTCTTGAAGCCCCTCACACAGCCTTCCCAAAGCTGCAGAGGAAGTCTGTGATGAGCTCAGGAAGGTTTTCCCGGCTGCCTGCACCACCACAAAATTACACTTCCTCCGTTCAAAAGCAAGAGGCTGCCGGTGCCATTTCCTCACAGACAAATGAAGCTGCAGCCGCTCACTGCTGCAGAAGCAAATGCAGCAGACATGCAGAAAGGTGGGTTGGCTGTACAGCTGTTACCCTCCTGAAAGCTCATGTGAATACATGTACAGAGCTCAGACTGCTCAAAATACCACAACTTTTCCTTCTCTACATGCTGGTGAACAAAGGCTTCAGCTGCAGCCTTTGCTTTGATGTCAAAACCACTGCCATTTGTGTAATTATAACTAGTCTCCACTGGGAGATGTTTTTTCCCTAAGTTTTTGTTTTGTTTTTGCCTAGAAAAGTCCTTTAACCTTGCAGTATTTTTTTTCCTTTTAAAGAAAATGCCACCTTGGAACACAGGAGATGCAATGACAGCAAAGTTATATATCAACTGCCCTCTAAACATTCATGACCTTCATTTTGAATTCCTTCACTTTCAGGATATGGGAGTGGTGTAGCTGGAAGCTTGAAGACTCCTTGGTGGGCTGGTGTGGGAGAGCATTTTCTGACAGACAAAACAGCATGTCCATTCCACTCTGCCCCAGCGAACCAGAGCTGTTTTAGTAAACCAGGGCAGCTCCATTAGGAAAAGCAGATGCCAGCAGAGAGGATGTGAAGCTCAAGAGGTATCAAGGGGTTAGCAAGCAGTAAGGGAATAGAAGACTCTTTTCCACTAATGTAGGATTGCAGACTCAGCTTTACCCAAGATGTTGAAGTCCATCAGTGAAAGGCCCCAGGGATCAGTTTATTCAGTTCCTCTCCACTGCATTTTCCAGCTTGCTCTCTGACGAGCCAAGCAGGACCTGTATTGCTCCTGACATGAGCACTCCCATACACCATTTGGTCACGTGGATCCCTGTGGCTGCAGGCATGCTCCCAGTACCAATGTGCAAGGAGCATGGCCTCTCAGGCACGGGGAAAAGTCACTCCAGACACACCCCTTTCCCCTCTGTAAACTGTCTCCTCTGCAGAGAGCCCAGAACTTGCCATCTCGCAGTTCTGTGACATGTGGCTGCATGTCACATTATTTTCTTGCCCTGATCTCAGCAGCCTTTCATCCAGCCCTGCTCAGGCTCCTCTCCTGCCAGCACACCCATCCAAGGGACTGGATGTAAGAACAGGCAGGACTCTGGCTATCCCAGCTGAGCAACTGTCTTGACTCAGCAAACCTCAGCATTGTACCGTATCCTGGAGTAATATTTCTATGCAAATAACATCCCAAGCACTTACCTAATCAGATACATGCAGAGCCACTAAGCACTCCAGGGTTTAGGGCAGCTGCCAGGGAGCACAGCAGATCCAGGGAAGGGGGAAGGGTGTGCCGTACAGCTAAAACCAGAGCAAATTCCTGGATTCCTCAAATATAAATCATGAGCACTTTGAGGCAGTGCCACATAATAAGCCATTCAGCTTTCCAGGTCTTGCCAGGGAAATGCAGGCAGTACAGGGGAAGGAACAAACAAGACTTGTGATCCTGCCTGTAACCAAACCCATGGCTCCAGGGACACAAAACAGCGTTTCTAAAACAGCTCTCATCTCCTGTTTTCCTCAAGCCTCCATCTCTCCGAGCACTCAAAAGGCATGTGCCATACTCCTTTATTCTTCTCACCCCTGAATGCCAAGATCCCTTCCTGAACTCCAGGGAGGCTGTACAGCTCAGGACACTGAAAGATGGTCTTTGCTTCACTAAGCTGTAGCAAATGCCTTGTAAACACTAATTTCATGCTTCAGATTTCTAGAGCACTGAGCAAACAAACTCATTAATCCCCACAGTCCACTGTCAAGTTGGTCTGGATGTTGCCAGCTTAACTGAAAAGGGAAGAGAAGAGATTAAATGTCTCATCTCCAGATCACACAGCCAGCAGGGCAGTCAGAGGCTACATCCAGGTTTCCCATTTCCCTGCCTGGGACAGCGAGGCAATGAAACCAAGTGAAGTGCCTACAACAGCGGAGTCAGGGATTTTCATCTGCATGGTTCAACACACAGGTCCTACAGGTACGTGCCTCATTCTTGGTGGTCACTTCAAGACACCTTTAGCTGGATTCAGTAGACACTGAGGAATTCCAGTCTTCTTCATTCAAAAAGCCCAAACTTATACTGTTTCCAAGAGCTCTGCAGGAGCTGCACCAAAGCTCTCCAGGGCAGCATCCCTCTGATGCCATTTGCCTTTATCCCAAGGTGATTGTGTTCAAATCAGGGGTCGTGTGGAAAACTGTCCCCAGTCTCACTTACCCATGTGGTCTTTCATGACAGCTTCTTCCTCAGTGTGTCCCCTCCCAGCACAGCAGCACAACAGGGGTGCATCCAGGCAGGGCCGGAAAACCAGGACAGGCTGAGAGCCACTACAGCAGCAATGCCCAGGGGATCAGGGTGGCAGGGGAGTGGTGTAACACAGCTAGAGAAGAGCTCAGCTCTCATATGGATGTGCCCATTCCTCCCCTCTGCAGTCCCAGGGGAAGGCAGTGGGAAGCAGGGAAGCAGCTGCGTGCAGAGGAACTCCAGCCTTTGGGGAGCAGCACAGCTGTCATGTGCGGGCCAGGAGAGCCCCACACAGAGGAAGACCACACAAGGTCAGAAACGCACTGGCAGATCCCTGCCAAGTCCCATTACTGGGCTGACTGAAAGCACTTTAGAAGCAAAGAAGGGCAACCACTTTTCCTCTGCCGTCAGGAGATTTACTGCCTCTGATCCAATCTTCCCACTTCCAAATCGGGACAGGCTGAAGAAGCTGGAATCAGACGAAATGATGCTACACTCCTGACGGAGTCTGAAAATCCTTCTGCAACATGCCATGTCCTTGTAAGGCCCTGGGTTTTGTCTCTACAATGCAGCTCGTGCAGAGGACCTGTGAAGCATGTAGTTAGGACATCTGCCAGGAACAGATTTAAGCCCACTGACAACTTAAGAGCAGCAGTCTCTGCTTAATGGGATGGTAAATATGGTTAATGGGAAACCATCAGGAGGTTTTAGTGGTGTTTATTATAAGCTTTTGCTGAACCTCTGCTTTTCAGCTCCAAGTTACAGTGCCATTTACAAAAAAAAAAATAAAAAAATTAATAATTGCAAGCGTTCCTGTCCTTAATTTGCCTCTTCCCATCCAGCAGCCTTGCAACTGGGAGCATTCTAGCTAGTAAGAGTGAGCCACACCATCCAAGAGCTGCAGGACGCAAGACCACACAGGTCCTTCAAGACCCAGGTGATGCAAAGACATTGTATGTCTTGGCTCTCAGTCATTCCAGAACACCATGCTGATGGTTTTGGGGCGACCACCTGAAACACAGCAGGCAGCAGTTCGGTTTCCAGCCTACCTGCCCAGCTTCAGCTTGTGAGGACGCAGGCACGTTTCGCCCTCTCACGGACACCACCGCTCCACAGTGGAGTCAGAGTCAACCCTCTGCCTGATAGAGGTTGCTGTCACGGCAAAAGGCCATCCGGGGGCCAGCTCAGGAAAGAGAATTTGGTCAATTTGGGCAACCTCAGAGGAAGAATCAGCAGTCCCAGAGCAGAACGTGCCAGGGGATGCATCACCCTGGCTGGCTTTAGTGGCGGGCAAAAGAGCGTGTGCACACCAGAGGCACAGTGAGTGGGGCGATGCCTATTTGCCCTGCAAGGGCTACCAAGGATTAGAGCAGATGGGCGTCGGATTCCCAGCACCGCCGGGGCACACAGGGTTACAGCGGCAGGTCGGGGCAGATTCCTTCCAGCGGCTCAGCCAGTTTCTCCAGCCTGACTCGGTGCCCCCAAGCAATCCCAAACTCACTGTCTGCCTCCTGAAACTCGCATTCCCCCTCAGAGACACCCAGGCTGGGGGAGGCTAGAGAGGCTCAATACCCCTACTGGCATTTGTTACCCCCTTCTTTCACTGTGGCATCCAGAGAAAACAAGCTAGAAGCAAATACAAGCAGCAACCTGGTCCAGGCCTCTACACATTTCAGAGTGGCTGCCTCTGGCAGCTAGGAATGTCCCTGTGCAGGGCAGGCCTCTGCTCCTCTCAAAGTGTGAAAGCTCACCTCTTGCTGAGGCAAAACAGCCCCACACCCAGATATGAACACCATATCTCTTCTCCAGTAGGCACCGCTCCCATTTGGGTGTATGGACCTAGTCAACCTCTATGCTCTCTCCAGCCTTAAATCACCCGACTTCTGCCAACCCTGACCTTCACAGCTCTGCAGGACCAGGTCAGGTCATTTACTGAAACAGAGAAGGACAGAATGGTTTAGCTTGGAAGGGACCTGAAAGATCATCTGGTTCCAACCCTGCTGCAGGGACACCTTCCACTAGACCAGGTTGCTCAGAGCCCCATCCAACCTGGCTTTGAGCACTGTCTGGGAATATGAAATCCTTCATCCCCAGTACCCAACTATTTCTCGACAGCATCTTCCTCGGCGCGTCCCCAGCCAGCACATCAGCACAACGGCGGCACATCCGCTCTCTGAGCCCCTCGTGTCCGTGCTCAGGGAACTTCCCTGCCAGCCAGCCTGGAGCCGCTTCCCACGGCGCCTCCATCCCCCCCAAACCCCCGTGAGCCCCCCGGGATCGCCGCTGGACAGGCGGCCCGACCCCTCCAGAAAGGGGGGATCCCAGCGGTCCCGAGCCCCAAACCTCCGCGCCCCCCGCTCCTTGTGGCAGCAGCGCCCGCGGGCGGCAGCCGGGGCCCCGCGGCGCCCGGTCCGAGCGGCGGGCAAGGCGCGGCCTGCACTCACAGGAGGTCGGGCCGGTGGCGGTGTAGGATGGCGCAGAAGGCCAGCCCGTCGCGGAAGGAGGTGCTGAGGTCGCGGATCTCCACGCCACGGTAGCCCTCGCACTGCCGGCGGCACCAGGCTTGCAGGGCGCCCCGCGGACCCGACATCGGGGCGGCCGCTCCCACCGCCGCCGCCGCCGCCGCCAGCCCGGGGCCGGGCGGGGCCTCCCGGGGCAGGGCTGCCGGGGGCGGGGCCAGGACTCGCCGCGGAAGCTCCCGGGCTCAGCGCTTCCCGGGGAGCAGGGCAGCGTGCTGGAGAGAGCACCCTGTCCCTGAAGTCAATTTAAATTCAACTAGATTAGAAACCACTAGGCAACCTGGTTTCTGCATCCCTCTCAGGCTTAGACAGAGGATGCTCCAGGCAGAAGCAGCTCTCAGCAGTCCTAGGGGCATAAGCCGTGGCAGTGGAGTACGTGTGGGATGTAGGTGGCTCCCAGGGTAGGCTCAGGGCCAGGGAGAGCTTTGAAGATCAAGACACTTGGAGTCACAGGCAGCGCTTCACAGGAAACCCTGGAAGAAGCGGAGGAAGAGTGCGATACAATCTCAGGAACCCAGAACATCGAGGCAGTGGATTGTCACGAGAGCTGGTGTGCACACTCAGGGCGATGGTTTGACAAGAGGGGGGAAGCACACTATTAAGGGCTACTTTTTTCGGCTTAGCATTCTTTTCACCTCCATCAGCTACCTCTGTGGAACACCAAACCATCACACTGATGTGCTTATTGCTGCCTATTCCAAACCCGTAACAGTCCATTCCCTCCAGTTTGTAGGGGCTCCACACTCCTCCCTTCACTCAGATTTCAGGTGTAGCACCCTCTTTCTTCTACTCCACTGTTTCATTCTATCATTCTATGGTCCTAGAACTGTAACAAGTGAAAAGAAATTCTCTGACCGGCTTGTGCAATCTCTCCACCGAGTGACTGAGAAAAACTGTGGTGTAAATCACAAGAAAAACTACTCTGTAGCAAAAAAAGGAAATGAAACATTGTGACAGTCTTGTAACGACTGAGCTGGCTACTCAGCATACCCCAGATCTGCCTGACAGCGCCTTTCCGGTGTATCCTAAGGGACAGCAGGATGAGGGAGGTTTTCTTGACTTTTCCAGGTTCCATAATTACACTCAGCCCCTTCACAACTGTAGGTCAGAGACAGAGACAGAGTACATGACACTGCACAGTGGTTCCCTCTGACAAACCCATTCTGTCCAGAACCACTTCCACTCACCAAACCCGGCTGCGGCAGGCGAGGCTCGAGCTGTAGCCACCCCCACCTCCCTCTGGAGCGCCTTCCCAGCACCAGCGAGGCACTGTTGATGCTGCTGAACACCCTGCATTCCTCCAGCTTCAAGCAGTGCCAGGCACCGCAGCTCGCTGAGCCCATCTTTCCATGCAGTGAGAGCTGCAAGCTCCTCCTGGCTTCGTTCCACCAAGTGCCAGTCCTGCTCAGTTAACCTTCGGCAGTCCCTCAGAGACTGCGCGGAGCCAGGGACATCAATGGATGGTCTCTGTGCATCCTTTGGAAGCTGCTCTGGCAGATGGAAACAAAGCAGCAGCATGTTCACAGACCTGAGAACAGCCTGAAACCACTGGAGTGTTTCAGATCATGCAGATATGCATTGGAAGTCTGTAATTCTGACATGCCAACCAGATACTAAAATCCCAGTAAAGCACAGGAATCCTTTGCTATGCTATGAACTAGAACTGATGACGGAGATACCTGCCAGGATTCTCATGTTGTGCACTACATCCACCTGAGCACATGCCCTGGGAAAGATTTAGGCTTTGGAAAACAAAAAAGTAGGGCGGTTGCTGTTGACAGCCATGCTTACTGTGCTACTGTTGGCAAATACACAGAAGGAAAAGTGACAGCCCTAAAATCAAAAAGGAGCAGATTCTGCTTGATATGAACACAGCTCCCCATGGGCTGCTGCAATGCAGTGGCATCTCAGCCCTTTAATTTCTTATTGATATGGCTGCCTCAAACACTCCAGAACTGGAGACAGTGAGCTCCTAGCATCGTTAACACTAACAGCAGCAGCTAGAAGGCCAGCAGGAATTGCCCATTTAATCTCACTGTGTTGCCTCCAGCCTGCCAGCCTGAGTTACTTGACTTTGTGGTGGGAAACAGTTTACTTTTGAGCAGTATCTAGGACACTGGAAACCTGACCCTCATTCAAACACAATATAATCCAACAAAGGCTAATTATTCCCTTTGTCTAAACAGAATCACACACAGAGCCAAACTGGACTGCTAGGACTTCTCTCTCAGTGGAAAGGAATGAGAGGGAGAGGTACAAAGAGGCAGATGGTGCATCTGAAACACGCTTTGTGTAGCTTTCTATTACACATGCAGGTTTTCCTCTTGCACCTGTTTCTACCATTCAAATACCAAACTATTTAAAGACAGCAAAAGGGGGAGAGGGTGTGGAGGGATGCGATTCATTCTTTGCATTCTCTTCCCCAATACTTGCAGGTCCTTGATTCCCCTTTATGTGATTTGTTTTCAACTTTTTTTTCCACTCTTTCAAAGCACTGCAAGTTTGCAGCTGGAGAGCAGTAGAAATTTGCATTTAAAGGGTTTTAATAAAATAAAGGCCCTCAGGGACTTTTCCAGAGAAACTGAACTCAATTAAATTAAGGGCCAGGTCTCGGGCATCACTTCCGCTGAAAGAAAACCTCCAGCAAGGACATTTCATCAGATGACCCGTTAATATTGGTTCAATGCTTACAAAAATTCTTTCCCCCTCTCCTTTAAAAACATGACAATTAATTTCTACTCCATAGCAACTAAAATAAAAAGGAGGGGAGGAAAGGCAAAAATGCAATCTCCTAAGAACGCAACTACAACTCAGGTTTATCAAATGCATGGGGTAAAAGCTAAAAGGAATAGTATTAGCTTGTATCTCTATCCATATCCTCTGAAGACACTGTGGAACAGCTCATTTTCTTCTTGTTAATCAGTTCTGCAGCCTTCCATGCTTGCTGTGCACGGTGAATGTAAAGAGATTTGCTCCCTATTGTTACCTGCAATAATACGAGTTCAAACCAACAGCAGCTGCCCATGGCTCCAGATGCAGTCATATTCTTCCACAGAGGAAAAACAAATGAGTACAAATGCTCATCAGGAAAATTCCACTAATTTATTAGCTGTCTTGTCCTTCATAGGATGGTTTGAGCTAAACAAATCTGCATATTTAAATACAAAAGCCCTTCTGAGTCATAGGAGATTCCAGAAATGCCAGAACCCTGAGCTCCCCTCCCTCAACACAGAGAATAATCTCTCCCACCCACTTCTCTGCCCAGGCCTGCACTGCATCCACATTAGGGTCTCTGGCCCATCTTCTTCAGGGTTCGGTTCAGCTGGAATTAGAGAAAGCAAAGGTCAGAAAAATACAGAGTGATTGATATACACTACTGTTCCCCTCAGCAGACTTCAGCTAATGCCTCTTAACTTCCTCTCCAACTCACTGACAAAGAGAACTCTCGAGCAAGTACAGTGTGTCAAGTAGAAGGGGAATAAGTAGAACTCTCTCCACTCCAAGACAGCAGAGGAAGATGTGCAAACTTGTGGCAATGGTATCACAAGCCTGTATTAAATCCCAAAATCTCAGAATTTTTCCCTCTGAGTTTCCAGTGCAGAACAACCTTTGTTGGGAGAGAGTGGAGCAGTCAGTGACAGAATGTCACTCCTGGCCAAGCTCAATGCTGATGCCATCTGTGTTCCAGAATCTCTGAGGCCATTTTCTAGAACCATAGTTATGAAGTTAGGTCTGATTTTCTTTGTGTTACTGATAGGGACACCACACTTATCTAGGGGCAATGAAGTCAGCATCCCTAGACAGTAGAATTCTCCTCCTTTTCTACTGTGGCTCAAATGAGCACTTCTCACAAAAAACATACCATTCTTCAAAGGCCAGCAGCTGCTGCTTACAACACCTGCCTTTGCCCAGTGGCTTGCAGAGCCAGAGCTCAGTCTAGTATGGAATTACACAGCTGTCTCACACAAGTGTGGACCCTTGAGGGCCTGCACAGCCCAATGCTTGCCCCATGTTTCCCACAGAGCTACACAGCTCCCCAGCTCAGGCCTCACCTCCTCAAACTTGTGGATCTGGCGGATGAAGAAGTCCCCATAGCGTCGAGCGACCTTTGTGTCTGCAATATGGATCATGTCCTGGGAAGGGAACAGGATGAGATGAGGAAAAGGACTGTACTACTAGCAGGGAGACAGCAAGAACTGCCAAATGTAAGGATCAACCTAAGGGGCTTCACCCCAGCCATGGTACAGCATCACACATATCTGACCTGTGCTGGACACAGCACCCATTCAGCTCTCTTTGGGCTGCCTTCCCTCATACCTTTGCCTGGAATGGGTCCCCAGTTCATGCTGTATTCACTTCCCACATTCTTACACACTCTGTTTTTGTCTTCCTTGCAGCAGTTTGACAGTTCCGACCTCAGTTACTGCTTCCCTCTTTTCAGTCACACTATATGCCATGAGAGCTGGGCTGAGCCATGGCATGAGACCTTGCAAGAGGTCTGCTATAAGGACCAATAAAACAGGGCAAGCTGGTCTCCTTTCTAGCAAGAAATCTAATGGTTACTGCTACCTTCTTTGAAAAGAAAGTCCTGCAAGACTCTTAGCTATGCTGCTCTTAGCTATGCTGCTGGAGCTCCAAGGGCAGATAGTGACAGCCCCACACCTTTTGTTTAGATTCCTCCTAGAGCAGCCACAGCTAAATGCTGCTCCAGTGCAAAGCAGAACTGTAACATGACCCAGCAACATCTCTTCTTTGTCAAACAAAGGAGAGATGTGGGGGGCACCTACAAGGACAATCCCACCTGACACACTAACAGCAGAACTATCTGTCACTCAATTACCACCTCCAAGAACACTGACAAGCTGTTTCCTCTGTCCTGGGGAAGTGTTTGTTTTCTAGGTACACTGACTGCCAAAGCTGCCTGTGATATTCCATTGACACTCTTTTTATGAGCTATGACTTCATTGTGGGCAGCCAAGCCCTATAAATGGCAAAGGAAGAAGGAACGTTTCCCACAGAATGGAGCAAATCCAGTGCTGCCAATCCCAGAATTTCTTGGGTAAAAGAATTTCCTAGTCAGCAAGTGGCAGATACCAACCTTGTCAATATAGAAGTCAACTTCAGAGGCAGACTGGAACTCTCCATCCAGGGCAGATATGCCACTGGTCCATACCAGGTTCTTCATCTTGTGCTTGAAGACGAGCAGCTGGATACGGAACTCCTGCTCCGTGAGGTCTAAGAAGCCGGCCAGCTTTGCCACGGGCATGGTGGTGTAGAGCTTGAGAAAGCTACGGATGGTGGAGAGCTGGGCCTGCTGCTGAACTTCATCAGCGAACACCTTGAGCTGCTGCAGGAAGGGCTCCTTGTGGTAGTTGGGGTGCACGTTGTCGTAATTGGGCACCACAGGGGAGAGGAACTTGGGGCAAGCGTAGCTGAAGAGCTCCTCGTAGACCTGCGCGTCGCCCTTCTGCATGCGCAGCATCTTGTCGCCGTACTTCTCGCGCAGCTGCAGGTGGATGCTCTCATCTATGCGCATGGGGTACATGGTGAGGGCGATGGCCAGCAGCGCGTGCATCTGCTCGTTCTGCTTGTTGATCTGAGACAGAGAGAGACCCTGTCAGCACCACAGTGTGCTCAGCAGTGTGCCCAAGGGTGCTGGCAGCTGCACTTAGCAGAGGAAGATGCTTTACACAGAGCACTGATGGTCCTAATGCTCAAGGGGCACAGCACAAAGAAGCAGTGCCTCTGGGCAAAGCAAATGGACGAATGATGTATCAAGGCTCTTAGAAATAAAAAAGAGGGCTGGACAAGAGGAAGGTGCAGAGTGAATGCATCCAGAGCCATGAATAACCCGGTTGGCCAGAAGTGCATTTGACCGTTTTGGTACAAGAACACACAGAGAAGAGAAGGCAGATAGTTTAACAACCATCTCCTGGCAAGGGACAGTTATCAGGGAGGTCAGTGAAGAAAAGACTGAGAATGAAGATTTATCTGAGTGTGGGATGAAATCAAGAGCTGTGCAGCTATGTGGCTGAAACAGACACACCAACTTTATGGGCTGTCATGGAATTAAGACAGGCAGGATTTGGCTAAACAAAGAATCTAGTCTATTTCATCTCTTACCATCTCATACTTATAGGTCGTTCTCTGAAACATGCTCTTGGTCCTCTGGATGTAGAGGAGGATGTTGGCAAAGACACGGATGGCATCCTGGTAACGCCGCATCATAAGGTACGCGAAGCCCACGTAGTAATAGGTGGTCACCTGGCACTCAGGCACTCGGGAGTACATGCTCTGAGAAGGAAGGAGTGACATGCTATGTCAGAGGGGAAACAATCCAAACTGCTTGTTATCTAGAATCCAGCCACCTTTGCTTTCACTTCCATCCCAAATACAGAAAGGAGAGGGTTAATTCAGGATACCTCACCTCCCACCCATGTCTGCAGCAGCTTCCTCACTGTTTTATTAGATCATCCCATTTCCTATGTTTTCCAGTTTCAGCTTCCTGAAAGGACAGGACTCTTGCACTGTGCCTAACACTGCTCTGCTCAGTTCCCTTTCCCCCTATTTCACTCCACATCCTGTGCCAGACAGCACATATGTAAATCTGTGCCAAGCCTTGGCCCAAGCCCATTGCAGCTGAACTTTTATTAGCCACAAGCACCACTCAGTTCTAAAGCAAAAACAGCCAAGGTGTGAGTGGATACAGTGAGAACAGAAGTCAAAAATACAAGAAAGAGCCACTGACAGAGGTAAGAATGGTGTGTTCAAGTAGTTACCACTGCACTACCACTTGTAGTTCCAGCAGTGCTCTCTGTAACAACACTCCCTTGCACAGCACAGCAAACCTCCTAAAAAACTGGGCAATTGTGCTGCAACAGCATCAGGCATTATCATATAGCTTGATTTAATGCCAAAGCTCCAGCTGTGCTCAGCTACAAACTCCTGACAACTACAGCAGGCACAAACGGTTCCTCAGCTGGAAGATTCAGTACAGCAATTTTTCACCAGCATGCTTAAACAGGGGCATTTCAAAAACTGCAAAGAAGGGTTAAAACACGTTGTATTACCTTTTTGTTGAGCTCAATGTTCTCCAGCACCTTGATGGCTTGGTAGTAATCTCCCAGCAGAGAGTGCAGACGCAGCAGCCCTACTAGGCTGAAGTAGCCCAGCATCTTGTAGAGGGAGTGGCGCCCATATTCACCAGCCACACTTTCAGGGTCACCTGGGGAAAAATGGAACCACAATGCCATCTTCCAAGGAAGGAAGCTTCCCTTTCAATACTTTTCTGTTTAAAAGCAAAACCAGCAAGGCCTGAAGTGCAATCACTGGTACATCTCACCTAAGGCAAGCAGAACCTGTTCCCAGCCAATCCATCCACTGGTTATGGGCTTGATCCAGCTCCCAAAGTAAACCAATTTGGGTCAAATCAAAGCAAGGCAGTACAGACCCCAGTGCTGCTTGGCACCACCCAAAGCTCACCTCCACTTGTATAGACCTCCAGCTGTCGATTGATGTTGGATTTGTCCACCAGAGAGTGCAGCACATTAAGGACACTGTGGACGTTCCAGATCTTGGGATTGGAACGAAGGAAATCAATTTCCTCTTCAGACTTTTTGGCTGTTTTACAGCGGTACTGGCTGAAAGACTGGAACTACAGGAAAAAGCAGAGATTCAGTGATGAGCAGTTTGTTTGGAGATGCTCAGCTAACTGCACTAAGCCTACAACTTGCTCACACAAATGCATTACAATAAACTACAAGCTGTACGGGGAAAAAAAGTTTCACGTGAGATCACATGGAAATCAAAATGGCAGATTATACCACCTTTAAAGCGCCTAAAAAAACTATACAGCACAGAGGAAAAAGGCCAGGAGACAGACTGAAGCACAAAAGAATCTCTTAAACAATTAGGACAGGCAACTAAACACAAATTTGCTGTCTGAACAGGCAGAAAAGAGAATGACCAAATTATAAGGTGTGTTTGCATACATGCATCTTTTTCCTCTATATGCACACATCCTTTTTGTTCCCAAGCTTGACAAGAAAACACTTGAAAGCTCCATAACAAAAAGTTACAGAGAGGGAATATATCCTCTAAAGAGAAAAATCAATAGCATTTGAGATCTGTACTGTTGTGCTCAAAACAATAATGGAAAAATATTTCTTAATGTCAAGATGTCAGACCACAGCTCACTTCAAATCAGGTCATCAATCTTGGTGCAAGCATAAAGAACCCACTGACTACGAAAGACAGAAATTTTGTTCTGAAACAGAAATAGGCACAAAAGTTCAGGACTCCTCAATGAGCACCTTATAACTTAAAAATCTGTATATTTAGTATGACTTTGTCCATCTGGTAACATAAGAGTAACAGTGATCACCAAAGATTTTCAACCTGTAATGGTACCCTTGTCATGGAAATCACAGCAAGGGAAGAAATGGAAAATTTATACAACTAATAAAGACAAGACTACCCCAAAATGGCCCAGTTTTGTAATCACATACCTGGTATATGAATTCATCAATGATATCCCAGAGCCACTGATTGGGCAGTTCCAGAGGAGCAGGGCCATCAGCATCTGCAGGGGAATAGATGAGAGGGTTAACACCTTCAGCAAGAACATTGTCAGAATCGGAGGAATAGACAAATTAAAGAACACAAGAATTTCCCTTCCACAAGAAATGGAAGATGCAGCAGCAGATGAATGAAGCTTTCAGTAGGACTGAGATATGCTGCCTTCACTTTCAAAGACTATGAACATGCACAAGGTTAATCGCTGTAGAGTGCGAATGTTCAGCAGCATCAACTCAGAAGCTGCACAGACTGCAGGGGTTTTATCCTCATTGATCCATTGGCATTGGTGTTAGTCACAAACACTAACATTTGTTCCAAGGAGACTTGACAACAGTAAACAGTTGTGAAACACTCCAGGTTTTCTTTAGCTTACTGCTTCATTTTACTTCTTAATAAAGATAGGTGAAGCAGTTCTCAGCAAGCCAAAAAGCTAACCAAGTTTTACTCTTTACAGTATTTCAGAAAGCAATGGAAACTATTTCAGCTTTTAGTGGTTTTAAATTCATAGATGTAAATTGCTCTTCATTCAACAAACTCAAACATGCAGAGAGCTTACAGACTACTTTTCTCTCTATTGTTTATAAACAAACATGCTGCAGTTCTTCTGACTCTTTCTCCAGCTCTGCCCTCTCCATCCGACCTCTCTCTCCAAAATTCACAAGCCAGAAATGAATTGCAGCAACTCACTGAGGATGTAGTTGAAGAGATTGCAGTAGTTGTAATAGGACTCAAATCTCTGCTCCAGCGTGGGCCCCCCCTGCAAAGAAAAGTCAGCAGTGTCTGCTTCATTTCAAGCAGGGCAGGAGGGAGTTCATGGGCAACAGCATAAGGACAGTCACAACAGCAGAAGGTCTAGTTCAGGAGTGCTAGAGCCAGTGTTCAACCAGGACACCCCCAGCATCACCCAGAAAACCTGAAATTGCAGCACTGTTGTCCCATAGAACAGGGATGACGTTTTCTGTACAGGTAGCTTCTCCCAGGATGCTGAGCAGTCAAACCCTCTGCAAATATCCTGCATTAACCTTCCCTGTTCCCCTCTGCTGTTCAGAGTCAAGAACTTCCTACTGCCTTCACCAGCTCTCCTTCCTTCTCTGCTCATAAGAAACCTTAATAGATCAACAATTCTGTTTTTGGACAGCATTTCTAAACACCTTGACCTACTGGTTCTTGTTTCAGCTGGAGACATTGAGTCTGAGAATCACTAACAGCACAGCTCGAGAAACCAGTTTCTCCTGTTAAAACCTGGCTTGGGTTAACACAGCAGGCTTTTAAAAGTGCCCACTTCTCCACCCTCTGGTCCACAGTAAAACTGCAGTTGTTACTTATTTACCCATAAATCACGCATCTGTTCAGATTTTTTCCTTTAAGAACCAAGTACTATGATTTTCTTACTGATTTCAAAGCAGCTTAAAAATAAAAAAAGCAAACTTGTTTTGTTTCACAGAGCATTATTCCTTTCACTTCCTTCTCCTGCATTCTTTGTGGTATCCATGTTTCCCTCTTCACAAGGCACTCTGATCTCATGTGAGGTTTTTAGTCGCAAATAATGCACCTTCCTCTTGTGACACCCCTTCTCACTGCCTGCTCATTTGAAGAAGAGCCACAAAGAAACACACAACAGCAATAAAGAGGAAAATTCAGCTACCTTCCAACACTCCCTTCCTCCCTAACTCACTAACCACTACATTTGATGTTAGCAACAAACAGCCTCCTGCACACTCAGATCCAGGCTCCTGATTCATTTGAGCTACCAGGGAAACCTGCACGCTCATCACCACCAGGCTTGAAGAGACAGCTAATGAGCCTCAGGCAGACAGCCAAGCCTTTCTAGGTTTTCAGCAGTGAATCATTACTAAACTTACAAAAGGCAAGAATTTTAAGCTTCCCTAAAACCAATGTGACTGACAACCCATGAACCCATCTAATAAAGATTAGGGGACGACTGATACTGTAATGGCAGCAAGATTTGTCAAGTTTGCTGGCACAGAGAAGCCAGCACACAACCCACAAGAAGACACAGGGCCAACACTCACGCTGACTTTGGCGTAGATGTGCCTGTAGTACAGCTCCTTGTACAGGATCAGGAAAACTGCATCTGGAAAAGATGAGAGAAGGGGACATTAGCAAGCTACAAGGCCTGTTAGCCTCCTGCCACAATAAATGGAGGCACAAAAAGACACTTTGGTCAAGCCTGACTTCTTGCCAGGCTCCTGCTGAAGGAGTTGCCAGAGTGAGCAAAGGCAACTGACTCAGGCAGCAGAAATGCTGTGCACCTGCTAACTCAGGATCAGAAGGGATTCAGCTCCTTCTCTCTCTGGCAACCCAAGAGAAAGTGGAAGACTCACCGTTTCCAACCTGAGGAGCAATGGCCTCAGCCTCTGGCCATGGGGTGTTTTTAAAAAACCTTTCTGTCAGTTTTGTCCAGCTGAAAAACAGACACATGTGCGGTATGAGAAGCCACTTCTCACTCAGTATGGCAGTGCTGGAGTCAGAGGTGACAACAGAGAGGCCTTGGGCTTGCTGAAAGCTGAGCAGCACCACCAACCCCTGTTACTAAGTCCAGCGTTGAAGTAAAGAATGAGAATTCCAAACCAAGCAGTGAGACTCCAATTTATCCCCCAGGTGCATGTCACTCCCACATTTCCTTTATGGCAAGCTGACACGGCTACAAGCAGGAGTGCAAGTAGCTGTTGGGAACAGACACAAAATTTACACGTCACAGCTTTCTGCAAACTGCTTGACCAGCACCACTGAGAGCCCTTTTTGCAGCCTCCCTTCCTGTTAGGCCACGGCTGACACTTTTCTTCAGACAGATCACAACTCATCTATACTCACATCAGCCTAATGGGCTGGAAAGATCTAGGGTTTTTTTCCCCCAGTAACCAAACCAAACCTATTTAAGAAAAGGCCCAAGTTTAGAACAGTATAGGCAGTAGTCAGCCTTATAAGGACATCACACGTAAAACAGCGATTCCCATCTGCTGGAAGAATAGTATTGTACCTGTTCTCATAAATGTCCTGGATCTCGTACACCTTCTGGTCAATAACATCACTGGAAACACGGCTGGCCTGGAGCTCGTACACCTTCTGGTCGATGAGATCCGACACCGTCTTGTGAAAATACTGAATGAAGTTTTTGATCACTTCGGGGATCACCTGGTAGGTCTGCTGCTCGTACTGGCGCTCGTAGGCCAGGTCTTGCTTGGGGTCTCCTGCGGAGAAGGAGGAGCAGTGAGGCGGCAGCCGCCGCACGGCCCGGCACGGGCCCACAGACCCAGCCTGGCGCGCGTGGCGCCCTCACACTCACCCGTGTGCATGTCATAGTCGTTGGAGTAGGCATAGGGGTCGTAGGCGGCCTGTGGGGAGAGGGCGGCAGTGAGTCCCCGCGCACAGCCCGGACGCGGCCCCCGCGCCCCCCAGAACCCCCGCCCGCACCTCGTTATCGTAGTCCTCGCCCGGGTAGGCCATGGCGGCGGCGCGGCGCGGCGCGGAAAGGGCTCCGGGCGGAAACGCGGGCCCGGCGCGGCGCGGCCACAGGGGCGGGGCGGCCGCGGGGCCGGCTGAGCCTTTCTATTGGTTAAAACAACTGCCTGTCTTCACCCTGCTGGGCCGTCATGGGCGGGCCGTGGCGCCACTCTCTATGTGATTGGATAACACAACTGCCCGTCAGGCTCTCCGGGTCGCAGCCTCCACTTCCCGCCGCGTCTCTCTCCCACCCGCCGCTTCCCATTGGCTGCATCCACAGGCTGTGTGACCTCCCATTGGTAAGGAGGACACGGCCCGCCCTGTTGCTATGGTGACGCCCCGCCCCTCTCCCCGGGCCGTGACGGGATGGAGGGCGGCAGTGGGGCTGACGGGGCGCTCGGCGCGGCGCCGGGACCGGGACCGGGACCGGGACCGGGACCGGGACCGGGATCAGGATCAGGATCAGGATCAGAACGGGAGCCGGAGCCGCGCATCGCGCTGCCGCCACTGGGACCGGGCGCACCCCTCGGCTACCTGCACGTCCTGTGGAAGCGGGAGGAGCCCACGGGCAAGATCCCAGCCCGCCTGCGCCGGGCCGCCCGCCTCCACCGCCGGCTGGGGCCCGCGGGCAAGGAGACCCACGGTGAGCGGCGGGCGCGGGGAGCCGCTGTCCGCTCCGGAACAGCCCCTGCTCCGGCCTGCTCCGCACGGGGCTGCGGGAGGGAGAGCGGATCTGTTCGGCGGCGGCTTGGGAAGGCACCCCGCTCCTGCCCCTGTCAGGAGTGCACGGGCCCGCGGCGGCTCCGGGAGGAGACGGGGAGAGCGATTCTTACCTGGTGGCCCGCGGTTGGGCCCCGCACCTGTGCTCGAGCACCAGGATGGGATGTTTGACTAGGGAAACGTGCCTTTGTCCTCTGTGCTTTCTAGTAATTGCTTTCTTTCTTCCGTAGCTCTGAAAAGGCTGCGTGAAGCTGCCAACAACAATGATTTGGACACAGGTAAGGCTTCTGTCAGCTCCCCTTGGGACCTCTTCTTGGAAGGGCAACATATCTTAATTTAGGAGAGGAGGAAGTGGGTGCAGATAGTTTGTGGACAGGGTGCTTTAGATGCTTCAGGTCTAGAAAATGCTTTTTCGAAGGCCAGGTTTGTTCTCTGAGCAGAGTGGGGCTAGTTATTGTGTTTGCTTTTTCACTGGATCTAGTTCATAGTGTTAATTTTCGATCTGCCTGGCGCTTAATCAGCACTGCACTGTCCCAGCTTCTTTTGGTATGTTCTTTTGCCCAGTTGTTAACAGCAAGAGAATAATGTTTTGATTTAGGTGGAAAAGTGATAATTATCTAAGCCATACCCTGTACAGTGAAGCAGTGTGACCCAGTAGATTAGAAGCAGGGCCAGAGCTGGACTCCTACCTTCTTCTGGTTTCTGCAGAATGCCCTTGTGGTCCAAAAATTCTACATTCGAGATATCCAAGCTCAACCATACATCTTTCAAGCTTTGTTACTTGAAGCAATTTAATGCCGTTTGGTTTCTGCCTTTTTTCTTTTATATGGTCTCTGTACTCTTTGCACATATATTTGTAGCTC